>JAPVRG010250059.1:2930-14629 GCA_029783565.1 Rhagoletis cerasi
CAACACACACACCATTTTTACAATCAGTACAAATTCACCTTGAAATTTGCCCTGTGGTAACACCACCTTATATTAATTTGCCTTGGAACAGCTGTTTCAAACGTTTGCCAGTTGGGTTTGGTTTACCGAGATACACATATTTAATCATAATTGGGCGGTGATGACATTTCATTTGTTTTTTTTTTTAACTTGCTATATTCGCTTTTTTTTAGCTGACCGTAGATATTTTTTATTTATATAATGTGCTATGAGACTGCTTATTACTCAAAAACCCGGTTTACCCGGTTTTTTCCTGATTTGAAAAACCAGTTTTTTTTCAAATTGCCATTTTTCGAATAATTCGAAAACCGGTTTTCAACAAAAGTCGAATAATCGAATATCCTACTACCTAGCATGCGCGACTTTCTTTTATTCTAATGCCATTCGGCTAGCAAAAACGCCAATAAACTAACCGAAAACTCATTTATAGCCTGCCAAAAAAAAAACTAACTGATATCGGGATTGGTAACAGAAACCACTCTGTCTCTGAATCAGTTAATGTAAATATTTTAAATGAGCAACTTGTGCGTTTGCCCGATTCTGTGAATAATATAGGTTATGACAGTTGCAGTTCTAATATTATGTTCCAAATGTGTCGATGATAAAACTGTACAGCAGGCAAAAAATTCCCCGGGGGTTGTCAACGGTTTCTAAAGCTTTTGGACCTGTTGAATTCGAATCTGAAGTCAGAATTTTCAGGTCACCCAAGGTTTTCTGTAGAGTATTTGGTTTGTCTAGAAACCGGCATTTGTAAAAATCTTTTTCGAAAACCGAAAAAAGTCAGTTTTATTATAGTATAGAAGATGGATAGATGTAAATTGAATAAAATTTATTTCTAAAAATTAAATGAGTAGAAACTGTACTCATCTCTATGCGGTCAAATCTAAAAATAAATATTATATTATGGTTCCTTGACCCCAAAAACCCTTAGTTACACTTGTTCAATGATTTTAAAAAGTATACAAAATTTGCTACACAAAACCTAGGGTGACCAGAAAATTCTGACTTCAGATTTGGATTCAGTAGAACTAAAAACTTTTGAAACCGTTGAGAAATCCCGGGGAATTTTTGAAATCTTAAATTTTGTTGTACTAGCAATATTTCAGCTATGAAAAAGCTTCTCATTAAAACCACGTAATCCCCTTTTTGTGAAGACATCAAGGCGCACACCACAAATCGGAGGAGAACTCGGCCACAAACTAGCAAATGTGTAAGCGGCAAATATACATACTTGTAAAAAAACAAACACACAATGAAAAGTTAAAATTATTTTTGGAAACATTTTTAACAAAGTAGTTGGCTAGTCATAATTTGTATACCAAACACTCACAAATCATGCTAGGTATTATGTTATTACTCAAAAAGATATTAATTTACTTATTCATTTATTTACCAAATTAGCCATAAATAATTTTGGCCAGCTTTTGAAAGCAAATACACCTACATAGATATGTGCGTCGGTATATGCCGACTAACTAATGAATTTTCAGTAACATTTTAATATTCAATAAACGAGAAACCATAACTGAAACCTACATAAATTTAAATATTTAGTCTAGAACTTCAAATATCACTAGTGTCGTTCCGTGAATATTTTCAAAAAAATTTGGTCGGCGAACGGGTTCATCAGATTGCATGGAAAATTGTATTACCTTGAACATGTTTGGCAGAATTCTTGAAAAAAGTTGTACTCTTAAATTTATAATATTCGCTTTTTCAGGCTGTTTTCCGCGGAAAAAATTTAATGGTATATCAAAATTTTTTTTATAAATAACGACTTATAAGGGCTTTCTGAACGCGGTTCAGCAGACAACGGGGCGTATGCGCAACATTCTGTGCGGCGGCGGTTTATAAACTTCAGCAAAACAGCAGTTACTAAAAAATGAAGATTTGTACGAAACATACAGCTTTAAATAAATACGTATGTGTGTGAGTGTGAACAAAATTTGAATACCGAATGAAGAACGGTATGAAATAGAGCAAAAAAATGCGATTAATTTAAAAATTTGAATCCCAACATACCTACACATATAATCAAACATAAAACGAGGTGAAAAACAAACACAACACAGGGTTTCATAAATAGAGAAACATAATATGCAAATGATTGTATGTATTATAAAGTATTTTAGAGCAAATTTGAAACATACTCAGAGAGAGAGTGAATGCGCGTTAATGAGCTCGCCATGTGCCATAGTGAAAGCTCACTCCCTCTCTTCTGTTCTCGATGGATGCTGCGGAGCGCCAGCAGCCGCCACCTAACTACCGTTACATGCACAAATACGCACACACATACGTACATATGAAACGCGCCCCAAAAGCCACTTTATTGTGCGCTCCAAGTGTAGCCAAGTACAAAGAGATCTGGCTGTGCCATCGATTTTCTCAGTCAGGTGGAGACAGTTGACGTGTACGGATGCTTAACGGTTTAAAAGCGTAAACGCGTCAAAGTGAAAAGTTGCAAGCAAAGAAAATAAAAAAAAATTGGAAAGAAAGAAAATTTATGCAGCCAATTGAGCAAAAATAAAAGCGACTAAGTGCAGGAAATATATTTTGAATACTAAAAGTGAAAAAGTATTAAAGAAAAATTTTCATTAGTTGTAGTGTAAAATAAAATGAGCTAATAAAGTACATTTAAAGCGATTGCAGTGCAAGGAAAAGGAAAATTTTCATACACACGCACGCACACATACACACACATATCAAATCGAGCGAGCAGCAAATCGGGAAAAAAGTAAGGAAAAAGGCGTTTCTAAAGCGACGAATGCAGAAAAGTAGTTAAAAAAGAAAAATTAAAGTAAAAAAAAACATTAAGTGAAAAAATTATCTACATACTTACCTATTGAAAAAGGGCAGCTACCAGCATTTTGCTTAACTAACACAGACACACGCACACAAGTTAGCACACAAACGCCTAAAAAGGTCTGTGAAAAGCCAAAAAAAAAAACGAAACGAAAAGTGGGCAGCGAGCGCCAGCCTCCTAGCAAAGTGTGTAACTTAGCAGCGCTGAATTTAAAGAAAAATCGTATTTTTTTTTAAATACCACGAAAAGGTAGTGTAGCAAACCTTGTGTAAAAGCAAATATGTGACAGTGATAAAAAAACGAAGTCTATATTCCTATTTAAATTAAGGAGCAGTAAAAATGTAAAATACATAAAAAAAACGCTGTGGTAAAAGTGGAAAAAGCTTCCAAAACGGATGTGTAGTGGCCAACGTCGTGCTCTTCTTCTTCTTTTTATTCTTCTTGCAACTCTTCTGCTTCTAGTTCTTCCTTGATCCTGCGCCCCTTACGCGCTGCTATATTTTACCTGCTGCTAGTTTTATAGCTGCTGTAACTTCTTCTTCTTCTTCTTCTTCTTCTTCTGCATCTACGACTATGCTTCTTTCCTTTCGGCTTCTTCGTGGCGCGGCTAGAGCTACTGTTGCGCTGGCTGCTGTGGCATCCTCAGCTGCTTGTCGAGGAAAATCGGCAGCCTTTGTATTTTTAAACTTATACTTGCTGCTGCCACTGTTTTTGTTGTTGTTGTTTGCTGATTGCCTCGCCTTAGTTTTCATATCCTGGCGGCGGCTCTCCGTTATGCGTATCCGCTCTTCTTGGGCTTCTCTCTCTCTCTTTTGCTGCGTTACCTCAAGCATATTCACCACACCCTGATCCTATTTTTTGCAGCTGTCGTCGTCATTAAAAAGCAGCTGTGTGCTGCGGTTTTATAGTTTAAAAGCACACAAGCGTATACAAGCGTATGTACTCGTATGTATGTGCTGGAGAAGAGTGCACGTGCACTTGCAGAGTGGCAGATCCGCAGAAAAAGCACGAGTGTTCGTCACAGTAGGTTCGGCGCTGCAATTTTCGAAAAATTTTTGTTTTTGTTATAATAATAATTGCAATAACAAATGCGTAGTATAGCGTACATAGTACAACAACTGGGAGTGTGAGTGAGTTATGAGTTTGGCGAATTATGTTGGGAAATAAGGACATACATATTGCTCTAATAAAATTGTTGTTGCCTTATTACATATGTTGTTATTTTTGTTGTTGTTGCCACATTGCGGTCATGCAACGCACAATATTCACTCACACACACACACGTACACACTCGCTCACACAGGCACACACACACTCAGTCGCATAGTCCCTTTACTACCACAACACTTCTCAATTTTAGTTTGTTGCATATTTTTGTGCGCGCCACCGAAATGCCGAAGTCCCACTGTTGTTGAAGTATTGAAGTGTAGCAGCCGTGGTTCGTAAATGTTTTGCGACTGGCTTCGACTTTAATACGCATCGTCTACTCGCAATGTAAAGTATTGCCGTGCCGTGGTATTGCTGAAAAATTGGCATACTTAAAAGAAAAAAGGATTTTTCTCTATGGAAATTTTTATTTTTCCGTTACAAAGCGTGTTAAATTAAAGTTAAAAGTGTTTGATGTTCAGAAGTAATTGTCTATGATTTAGGCTCAATAATGTTAAAAAGCTAAGTACATGTAAAGTAAATGATGTGCATCACTGATGAAAATAAAATTACTTGAATGCTGAACGCAGAGAATATTTACATGCACATGTATGCATACGTATATATGTACATATGTATGAGTGTAGCTAAATATTACAGCGGTGAAGTTGAATATTCGAGTTTTGGAATGTAAGGAAAACGAAAAGTGTTGTGTCATGCTGCGAAACATTAGGGGTCTTCAAACTCGGTGTTCGGTTATTTTCCCCAAATGTATTTTGTTTGTGTATTTTATTTTACACCAAGCTCGGTGTGAAACCCTCTATTGCATGAAAGAAGCTAATTAAGGAGAAAAATTCTCTAACAACCTAGCGCAACATTTTCTTGAGTCATTCCAATCTACTGACAAATCGAGACATACCCACCGGTAATATGGTGGCTCCGAACCTGACAGCTATGGGTGAGTCCAGATTAGTCCCATTGCAGCTGTACTTCTCGTCAACTTATGGGCGTAGGAATGTCAGCGAAGTTTGTGTGACCCCAACTAGGTCTTAAGTAAGATGACCTAAGTCCTAGCGTACTATTGGCTGCATTTCACACTACATCTTAATGTTGTCACACAAAAGGAGGGACCTACAATTTTAAGCCAACTCCATACGAACAAAAAAATTCGGAGGTTAAATATTGCTTGTCCAGGGGTGACCGCTAGGGTATCCAAATCGCTTTCAACCGGATTTTTTGCATATTTTTAGATGTTTTTTGAAACCCTAATTTTTCGAATGCCGAGTAAACCGATTTTTTACAATAAAAAAACCGGGTTTTCACCTAGTTTGTTTATATACCAGAATCTAAGAATTCTAAATATTGATTTAATTTATAAAAAATGGAACCAGTGTTTTTTTTTTAATTTTATATCTGAATACTGGAACATTTCCAATTGCAGAAAATTACTAAAAAAAAGTAAAAGGAAAAGGAAAAACGAACGAAAATTCTTAACAGTTGCTTTTGTTGTACCAACTTGATAAACTCTGCCTAAACCAGTGAATCGACTACATGTAGGGAGAGGTATTTTAGATTAGCTGATGTGAGTGGGCATCTGAAAAGGTGGTTAGCGTCGTCGGGCATCTTATTCAAAATAGACAGAGTAGTTTGACCTTTTACAATACCCAGAATGGAGTTGTGGCGAAGTATCGCGCGTCTCACGAAGCGATGCGAGCTCTCCGTCTGAGAACAGGTGGTTGTTGGTCTCCGATGATGGAATTCAAGGAGCGAGAGTTGACGAAGGTGTTGGTTGATTCTTGATGAATGTTTTTTAAAGGCATGTATATAATAGGCTATGGGATATATTCAAAATGTCAAAAAGCTGCAACTAATTTTAAAGTCGACTTTATTTCATTGATTAATATGCCCCCATATTTGCATAGACAGTCTAGTTCAGTGGATAGCGTAGTCTCATTCACAAAACACTTGCCTCTTCATACTCGAGTTTTTACCGACACAGGACTTTTTCACTAATTTTTTCTGTTTTACTTTTAATACTTCGAATTTATTTTGCCTTATTGATTTTGGTCATGATTTCTTACTAACAGTAAGTAATGATGTATAGAAAATGTGTAAAATAAAACCGGTTTGTTCGGGGTTTTCTTTATTTGAAAATAAGCAACCGGTTTTTCAAATTGCCATTTTTCGAATAACTCGAAAACCGGTTTGCGAAAAAGGCAAATAATCGAACACCCTAGTGACCGCTATTAGAAAAAAAACTGTTTCTAAATTTTTTGGATCTTTCTCGGACCAGGGATCAAACCCGGGTCTTACCGGGTGCTGATGGCTTGCCGCATACCATTACTATATGACTTGCTAAAAAAAGGTCTAATGTGATTAATTTGGCAAGTAATTAACTCGCGAACCAATCCAAAAAATTTCTATAAATTTATTATATAAAAGTTTTGAACCATTAATAAGTAATTTGAACATTAGTCTTTACTCGTAATAACAAGCTCATGTAAGTTTTTTTGGTTTCTGACAATGTAACTTTGAAGAAAAAACTAAATTGCGATTTTGAATAAAAAGAGTAGTATAAAGTGCTTCTCACCACTAGCGCCCGCTAGGTTTTTAAAACTGATGATTCCTTTCAAAGCTTTGGGTTCTATACTAAACCATTTTTAGCAGCCTTTATCTGCCTATTTAGAAGTAAAGCACAAATTAACAAAATACTTAAATTTTTATAGGAATTATTTTTTTGAGAAAATACTGCGTAGCAAGTCGCAAGGAATGTAAAATTTAATTTAATAATTTTGCCAGATCGCTTTATCAATTAAATTAGAACACAACTAAAAGTACTACATTTGCCTTTATACGACGAGGCCAAAATGTATTAAAATAAATAGTTATCTATCATCTTTGACTTAATTTGTATTTATTGATTAACGCATATTCATAAGTATTTCTATCATAGGGCCAAACTGAATTTCAAACATTTATTAATTAATTAAAACTTTCGAATATTTTCAAGACGCAAGTTATCTACACTGAAGGCTTCATACATAGTAATGATAACATAAGATATAACATACATACATAACATGCTTAGATTAAAAACAATATTTGAACCGGCTTTTTGAAATGTCTTAGTTTTCATATTTCTGAAAATTTCATTCATTATAAGTGTTTTATTCACCTATTCCCAAAGGTTTATTGAGGTACCTTAATCTTTACTCCAGTTATTAATTAATTCCGTATCCTCATGGAAAACTTCCCACTGTGCGGCGGCTATTTAACCCTGTTGAGATAACGTACGGCTGCGAGACATACGCCTTTTGAATATTACTCCCTCGTTCTCAAAATCGCTAAAACACATAAACTTAAATTTTGTTTATTAAATCGACAATAATTTTCTTAAAAAAATATTGAAAATAAGTAATTATTAACTAAATAAAAAATAAATAAAAAAGTGTTTTCATTGACATCTTTAAGGGGCGTAAAGTAGTACACGTCTCTCAGACGCACGTTATCTTTTTAGTACAACAAATAACGTTATCTCAGCAGGGTAAAATGATGATCTTATAAAAAGGGGCGTAGCTTCAGATTTCTTCCAACTATTTTCAATCTCTTTTTAATCTCCTTCCAAACATGTAATTACTTTCAAAATTTCAAATATCTTTCCTTTCAAACCGATTTTAAAATCTAATATATAAAAATGAACACGTGTGTGTGTCTTTTACAGGCGTCCAAAGTACTTAACCGATCTTTATGAAATTTTTACAGTAGGTTCATGTGGCCCCAATGGGAAAGGTAGGATATATATTCTTTTGGAAAAGTAGGTGGGGCCACGCCTCCAGGGGTGGGAAATTTCTAAGTCGTCATATATCCGCAACTATTTGTGCAAAACAATGGTATTTAGGTATATGGTCCTATAGATCAAACTGTATAGTTTTTTGGAAAAATTGGCGGTGCCACGCCCCATACAAGGAAAAAGCCAAATTCATTATATCTCCTCAACTATGTATATTTGGTACAAAGGTCCTTTAAATGAGGATATATGTATGTCTGCATATTACTTTTGGAAAAACGGCGGAGCCGCGCCCCATTAAGAGAAAACCACTATTCATTTTAACCGTCCAGCTATTTGGTGCTGATTACTGATATTTAGCGTATATGTCCTTTAGATCAAGTTGAACCTCATTTTGAAAAGGTGGGCGTTGCCACGCCTCATACAAGAAAAAAGCCTGAGTCGTTATATCTCATACTATAGCTGAGGCATAGCATGTTGTGCTGAATGACGAGCCGTACATAAGTTTTCAGCCTTCTTAGCTAGAAGAAGGCATGTGGTGACCACACGATTGCATTGACTATTGCTTCATCTGGTATTGCTGCTACCCTATTTCTTGAGAAATATGGGGTTTTGAAGATGAGGTAGTATGGATTATTGAGCTAAATTGTAGAAATTGCTTAGTTTTTAGTTTACTTCAAAGCCTAATATCTCAAGAAATATCAATATCGCTAATTTGGTGTTTTTGAACTTTTTTGTAGGAAATTGAATTTACTACAAATTTGTAATTTACATTTTTTCTGTAGTTGTTGTTGTTCACGAGATAGGGGCAAAAACGAGAATTTCATAAAAAAATTGGGTTTAGTGACCCGTACTAACACGCTGGTGGGAGTTAGGGTTACGGCGCGATTGAAACTTTTGTAGAGCATTCAATTCTGAAGTAATCCTATCATTGATCAAGATTATACCATAAAATTCCTCTGAGCTGTAGAGTTTTAAAGAAAAAATATCAAAGTTTACCTGTATTTTATATAGGAAATCTTTGAACGCCTTGGGCGAGTACTTAAAGTTAATATTAAGGGTTCAAATTTTCAGGGAGTTTTTTTAAGGTATTTTCCACAAAATTTCGAGGTAGGAGTGAAAAAAAACAATAGTCGCAAAAAAAAACACCCTAGCATGTATGCATGTGTAAACACGCTGTTGACAACGGTGCAACGAACTAGAACTAGTAGGAGTAGCTGCTTGGCAGCAGCATGCAGATATGGACAGAGCAATGGAATAGAACAAAGCAAGCGACGACCATAAAAGGGCAGACGAATAACAAATTCTAATAGAGAATTGCGTATAAAAGCCAAACCAAATCTAGGCAACTGTGTCGCCAGTTTCAAGTCTTTTTTCGTCAACATCAGCGCTTACAATTTTTTTTTCCATTTTGCTGTTGTTTGCGCTTTGTGAAAACTGCTTTGCTTACTTGCATGAGCATCTCTTTGTTCGTGTGCGTTTATGGGTATGTTCGTGTGTGTATGTGTGTGTGCGCGCCCCCGACTTGGCACTTGCTGCTTAGTACATAGTTGCAACGCCAGCGGATGTGCGAGTAAATGACCGGAAACTGACATTATTTCAAAAACAAAGTGGATCAAGTTTTACTGTTGCCTTTCTCGCTTTACCTCTTTTCTTCTTTTTTCTGTTGTGCGTTTTGCTGAGCAAAAAGGATGTAGAGTGCGTGCCGTGCCAATGAAGTCCTTAAGGGATTGAATTAAGCAGCAAAATATAGAGAATAAATGATAGAAAATAAACAATTATAAAATTGTATATATATGTATGTAAGTATTTAAGTATATACAGGGTGTCCAAGAAGTATCACGTCAAACTTCAGGAGAAGGTAGGTGAGCTCCCAGATAAGCAAACATTTTTCAATTAATTAATAAAAAAAAATCGGGCCTTTTAATGCATTTTCTTTAACAATATGTAGGTACAACTTTTTTTTAAATTTTTTTAAATTTTTTTTTGTAATTCACATGCTGTTAAAGAAAATACATCAAAAGGTCGGATTTTTTTAAATTCAAACAAAATTTCAACATTTCAAAAACGGTGACACTTTTACCTGAACATTTTTTGCTTATCAAGGAACTCACCATCTCCCCCACTTACCTCAACTTTGTCGTGATACTTGTTGTACACCCTGTATATAAAAGGCAGACACTTGAAAAGCAAACTAAATCAAAGTGTGGTCAAAACGTAATCTGACATTAGCGCCCCAAGTAAATTACTAATTTGACTCCCTGCTGGTCTCTTACTGGCTCCAGTGTAGGCTTGGTTGTTGAGGAAGTTCAGTTAAGTGTATGATATAGAATCATTACAAAGTACACAAATAATTCTGCTTGAGTTTTATAGCTACGCGAACTAATTACATACATATTTATTTGTAGTGCTACTTGAAAAAAAAATAGCTATACTTTTGCAGACGAATGCCTAATCGAAAGGATTCGGCTATAGTTAAATTGTTCGGCCAAGGTTGGACCATCATGCGTGTGAGAGCGTTGACGCTTATGATTGGCTGGATAATCTGAAAATAACCTTATATCAGTCAGCCTAACCTGTTTAAGCCAATATCGTTCCTCAGATTACTGAGGTTGTCCAGTCAAACAGCAAAAGTCGCGAAAAATATTAACTAATCTAAAAAAAGAGTTCCAGCGCTACAAAGCACTTTGGAAATCCTTCCCTCGCCAGTCGGAAATTTCGACTTTGCAAAAGATTGACTCTAATCTACTCTGAATTGCCACTCTCGGGAACTTCTGTGCCGGGGAGATAAGCGTCAACTGATCGTATTCCAAAGTCGAGCTTGGGAATGGCAGTATACGTACCAGATTTTCGTTATTCAAGTTTGTGAAGATGCTATATTGCTACCCCGGTAGACGTATTCAATTGGTTGGCTCCTTAGATCAAATCAAATGCAAACGATGGGCTTAATAAAAATTCTAAATTGACTCACATTAGCGTCCCAACTGTTCTCTTTTAGAACGTCGGATAATTAGTGATAGCGACTTTATATTCGACCTGCTGGTGATCATTTTGCTGAGTTGAAAAGTCTTTTGACAAATCACGTTAAGTATTAACTTCTTTGTTTCATAAAGGAATCTTGCTCTTCGCAAATGTGGCATCCACCAATGGGTCATTGTGAAGGAATTTCAACAAGACAGTGTGTAGAAGATTCGCTGCTTCCTCTAATTTTTTGATCAAATAAATATATTTTTAAAAGAGGTCTGTCATTGCGTTCACTTTGGTTTTAAAATAGGCTCAGTTCGTTTACTCAGGAAGAAAGGTTAATTTATTCACTAATGTTGATGCTCTTCCACTAGAGATTGCCACGCCGGCAGAAAATATGACCTTTTGTGCGCCTCTATGAATAACATTTAATCGGTTTTTGTGACTCAGGTACCTAATAATCATATATTGGTCTCTAAAAGACTGTATTATATTGGACGGCTCGTATTTGGAGGAACGTTTGGAGGTAAAGTTATATTTCCACATCTAGCTTTATAGGCGCTATGGCTTTCGACGCTCAAGTCATAATACAAAACTCATAGATGAATAGAGTGCTGAATGCTTCAAAAGCGGCGAACGCCTGAAAAGCTTGGTGTGGAGTTCTACTGTAATATCGTTTGCCAGAAATTCGTCATTAAATTTAAGACTACGTTGCCTAGTTCCTTGGATTGCTTTAAATAGTCAGCAATTCAGTACTGTAGTACCCCGTAAAAAGGTAATTTTTATGATGTCTGTCAGGCTCTTAAATGACTAAGCAACTGGTTTCTTCAAGCGAGTCTTCCTTTGACTGTGTGCGGACTGCTCTAATATGGCGTTCATGCTCAGCACGCATTTAGCATTTTAGCATTTAGCATTTTAGCATTCGTATGGAAAATGCGTCGCATTTTTTGGCAAAATGCT
>JAPVRG010250062.1:7269-20397 GCA_029783565.1 Rhagoletis cerasi
TCCGGTTTTTCAGTTACATATATTTTACTTATTACTTAGTTTGAATTCAACGCCTCAAGCCAAGCTGGACGCAACTTAAATTAGATTTTACGCAGGAGAAAATAATAAATTTACGGAATTACTACCAACTTATTTGGCATTGTACCCCTTCGGAGATTTATAATAAAATTAAGGGAGATCCATTATTTACAATGTAAACATTTATACATTGGCATGCACAAATGTACGTATGTATATCTATAATGTTAATGTATGCGAACATATCATCCCGTTTCTAGCTTAACCTCGCATCTACAATAGAACAATTTTTAAGAAATAAAGAAAAACGTTTCATTTCCTTGAACGAAACACCAGAATTTAATTTTATACCTTGTGAACTTGGTTTTACTATTACTAAGTTATATACGTTTTAGTTATTTGCTTAGTCATTGGAGATATTTTTGTCAGTCACGTGTTTTCCTCCCGTGACTTTTGTTTCACCTAAAAACAAGTCATGAAATGACTGCTGCTCAAAAGTCCCTTACTGACCGCTGTAATATGAGGGTAATGAGAAATGTTTAAACATTTACATATTTCTAAACGAAGATAATTGGTATGTTCCCCATTTATTTGAGAAATCTGATCATTTAAACATACTTCTATGTAAAAGCGTAGACAGGCAGCAATGTTGATATGGATTAACAGCGCAGTTAATCTGATCAAAATTGTACCCTGACAGACGGCAGCATTGCGGATTAAGCGAGCCGCGAGCTTGAGGACTTGATATTAGACTAAGTAATCTACTTATTAAGCTTATAATAAGAAAAGACTGCGAATAAAACCGTTTGAAGGATTTTAAAAGTCTTGATAACTTTACGCAATCGGTATTTTCATAGTTTGTATGCACATTAGCCTGTCCCAAAAAGTCAAAGTTGTTTTTTTGACGCATATCCCCTCATTTTATTAGTTTTATCTTGAAAAGTATCCGAATGAAATTTATGCAACTCGGACCATGGCAACCCGTGCCGACTTGCAGTCAAAGTTATCAGAAAAAGCTTCGTGCAATTCACCTGTTTTGTTAATTTACTCATTTTACTTCTGTATAAGACGGTATTACTATACTCCCTACAGTATTAGGACATAATATTTAGTGAATCTGCGTTTTTGGTTTTTACCTGGTAGTCAGAATTTTTTCCACAGGACCATAAATTATAATATATTTCCATTTCTGTAACATGTCAAAAATGCCCTTTAAAAATATTATCCTTCAAATATTTTTAATTGTTAATGATTTTCGAAGAATTTTAATTAAAATAAAATCCTATTAATATGTATAAGGATATTAGAGGGTAAAAATTTTAAAGGATATTTTTCAAATTTTTTAATTTTTTCCTTAATCTACCCGAGAGGACATGTCAAACACTAAAACACTTTTTTTTTGTTTATTTAATGTTATGAAAAGCATTTTTCTTAAAGGAGGAACACAATTTGTTATAAAAGCTGAATTTAATAATTTAATGTTCATCGGAGATATATTGTTGCCAGAAAGTAATTTTTTCTGAGCTCCTAAGTTTTTTAATTACAAAGATACATATGTATCTTTTCTAGTAGAAAAATTTGTGTATCTCCTGAAAACTTACAATTCTGAACATTTTTTAATTGGGATGGCAGGGCGTATGATGAATACAAAATTATTAAATTCAACTTTTCTACTACATTCCTTTTTCTTAAAAAAATTCCTTACATAATATTAAATAAACCAAATCATATGCTTTCTTATTTTATATGTCCCTTCAGGCTGTTCAACTGTTGTAAATCAGTACGATATGAAAATTATGTTTGGTTAGATTTTTTGTATGTAATACGGAAGTACAACCATTATGTCAACCAGCGAGGACATGTCAAATTCTAAAACATTTTATTTCGATTATTTAATATTATGATAGATATTTTTTGAAATGTGGAACAAAAATTGTAAAACAAGTTGAACTTAATAATTTAATGTTCATCATACGCCCTGTCACACCAATTAAAAAATGTTCTACAATTGCAATCCTTCAGGACAAACACAAATGATTCTACTAGAAAACATATCGTTTTGCAGGCTTGTAATACAGCCTTACAAAGCCCATGTACTCTTTCCATTAATAACTTTTTCGATGTCCTTACGAGAAATCCTTTCGTCCTATTAAAAATTTAAAGATGCAGGTTTACTAGAAATGCGTTCAAATATGGAAAACATTTCGAATTTATTGCATTTCCAAAGTTATCATAGACGATTTGGTAGCCTTAATTCAAGTTATCAACTAAAACATCAACTAAAAGTCGTCTCGGGTTATCATTATTGTATGGCTATACAACTTCATAAATATGTTATTTAGGCTAAAAAGCACACATATAGAGGGTATGCATATCAAAATTTGCAAATAAGTTTTTTTCATATATTCTTGGGACAATCTAATGTACATATACAGTTTTTCAATTCGCGCTGGTCGACGTGATGAGCCTGTGGCAGCCATGTTGTTTCCGCGGCGTCTATTAAAAATGTTTTCGGATGCAGCTGTGATTTTATAAGACATATTTTTCTCTGTATAAAATGAATGGTTTATTTAACGATTTCCGGCGCATGCTTAACAGAACTCAAAACTAAAGCATGCATACTTGGCATACTTGCACTGCTTTGCCATTTTTACATAAGTACGTACGTAGAAATCAAAAATCCACAGACTTTTACATATGCGTTTGGGTAACTGCTTACACGCAAAGCTCATTTAACAGATTTCTAATTGACAACTATCATGCAGTGCAAAGTATGCATAACTGAGCCCTAACTAAATAGATGACAAGTAAGAAAGATTCACATTGTTTAAGCATTTGGTTAAGAGTACCAAAAATATGTATATATATATGCACCGCGGTGGCACAAGCATTGAAACCCGAAAAGGGTGGGACTTTTCCGTTACCCTGCCTCCGTGGGACTACTGCTGGGTATTACTTCGCGGAGGGGGCCTTCCTCTGATGCTCGAGCCATCCCTGTCGATTGCGCACAGACGTACATCATAGATGTAGGTATCTATATAATATTCCGGGAGCCAGCTGGCAGTTTTAGTGACCAATAGGACAGATAATCGAAGTCAACGTCAGCTGGCGCAATTGCGGTGGGTTTAGCCGCGACGGTCACAAAAGCACGTAAAAAAAAACTATTAGAAAAACCTTATAGTAAGAAATCTGATATTTTGTGTATGTATATGTTTATCACTTTGTGTGTAAGTGATAAAAAGTACTCAGCTGATTTTATAGCGGTAGATAATACGTCAGCCGACCGTGTAAATATATGAAAATTATTCCTTAAATGAAAAAATAATACTTAGTTTTTAAGCAAAAAAGTCAACCGACTCAATGCTCATATAAAATTTAGGAGTGCCGTTAGGTTTTTTACGATACAATAATCGGAACTAAACCAAATTAGTACCACCTTTCCGATAAAAAATAATTATCGAAATCGGTTCACGTGGTCCACAGTTATGCGATAAAATACATAAAACAAATATTCCGACGAATTTATAACCTCCTCTTTGTCTTGAAGTCGGTCAAAAAGAAAAATGGATTTAAATTCGGTTAACTAATGGCGAAGATATTGAAAATTTGGTAGCCTTACCTAACTCAAAGCTCAAAAACCGGAAATTGTAAAATATCTCGAAAATCGTTCTACTTTTTAACCGTCTTCAAAAAAGGAGGGAATTATGAATTCGTCGGAATATATATTTTTTTATATATGTTAGCGGATAACTTCAGACCAAGTTAATTCTGTTTTTATCGTAAAGGTGGTACCTCAAGGGTGGTCGCATACTAATTTGGTTTAGTTCCGATCATTGTATCATGAAAAAATTAACGCTTCACTTAAATTTCTATATGAGAATTGAAGTCGGTGGTTTTTTTTGCTTGAAAATTACTTGTATAATCTGCGATTATCATATTTGGATTCAGCAGAAAATTCTACATGAGATTCAAATTCCGTGGTTATGAGAATTATGTATGTCCACGAAAATTCCCGGTTAATTTATTTACCGCTTACAAAATCTACCCGCTTATTACGTTGCAAATGTGTAAACGCATTTGAGGAATTGCATACAAATATCCCTGTATAAAAAAATAAAGCCCCGAAAGTTGCATTAAGCGAGTTTATCGTTTAAGCCCCCCAAATGCAATTAACCGGCATTTTTATAAAAGATCTCCCCGGATACAGTGTTTGAGTTCTGAGCATTTTGCTCGGCTCTTATATCCAGAAAGTATTGTATCTACATTCAGGCAGGTTCTGCAATTCACTTCCGAGAGAATTTGAATCAAATTCACTTTGAATCCGACACTGGAGGTTCTCTGTTTCACTTTCCACTTTTATTTTTCAAATTAATTGGCGAAAACGAGTTCGCAAAAAACCTTGGGATTGTATTAACTTTAATTTTAGCTTGTGTTAATGATACGAACAAATATGAAAGTAAATTAAAGCGCTTACTTATTGCATTAAATAAATAATAAAATCGTTTATTTTAACACAAGTAAACGAACAGGTTTACTTTTCTCATGCTTTTCTCCACATAATAAAAAAACCAACAAGGCCTTGGTTGCTAAAAGATTATGTAATTTTATTGTATTGACTGTAATATGTTCTTATATGTATGTACATTAGATCGTATCGAAAAAAAGTTCGCCGTACACCCCCTTTCTAAAAGCATTTAAAAAAATTTAAAAAAAAATTTGGACAACCCTAGTAGTCGCCCAATTATATTTTTCTTAATATCTTCGGCATTTATAGTCGGAGGCGGCTTTCACCTATAAACGCCGAAGATATGAAGAAAATTGGGCGAACGCTAGGGTTGTCCAAAAAAATATTTTATTATTTTTTTTAAATGCTTTTCAAAAACACTTCATATGAGGGGCAGGAAGGCGAACTTTTGTTGTTTCGCCTGTAAGGCGAGACGCTCTAATGTACAAAACAGTCCGGAGTATTCTTTTAATTAAGGGAATGATTTCGTTTTTTATAAAAGAAACAATAAAAGTGCTTTAAACTGGTAAATTTTTCGTTTTTAATTTGCTATTTGATTGTTTTATTATGTAAGCGCCAATCTATTATCATTATATGTAAATACGAACCGAATTTACAGATATTTCGGCTCTAAGAACACCAAAATGAAATTCACTCAAATTTAGGTTCATTCCAAAACTCACTTTTACTCGGATTCAATGTCAATTTCCAGCGAAATTATGTGGAACGTACCTACTTGAGGTTTTACTTAGTTATAGCAGTGTCGTTGTTTCAGATCGAGCGCCAAAAACTTTCGAACCTCCAGGCTTTCATTATGGTGGCAGATACATTGCCTTCATTGTGCTTCCAAAGTTCGCAAATGTACGCGAATGGCACAAAAACTTCTTGTAAAACTCATAAATATACTTACATACATAATTTCGATCAATATTTCATGAGATTACTCAAACACTTAGCCAAATTGATATCAACTGAAAATCAATCAAAGCTTACTGCAGCTTTTTATATTTAATGTAGGCACTACATTTGGTTTGCACAATAAATAATTCCTAAATATATATGAGCATGTAAATAATACAAAAAAAACTTTCAATTTTAGCTTTCACCGGCAAATGTTTATCAGATCACAATCCCCTTTTTCCTCAAGCTACAAAAGAGTTGCTCAGGGTAAACGAACACGCACACACATGCCTTCACCCACACAAAACAACTGGAAACCAACTTTACGCAAAACTTTTGCTTGAGTAAATAGAATTTCTGTGATAGGAAAAGTAGCCACTGAAATATTGGAAGTTAATGTCCTCGACGTGCTTACATAGGCAAGTATTTGTTGAAATACATGTACATGTACATATCCACAAATGAATTGAGGAGAGGAAAGGATTTTTGGCGTGTGTGTGTGGGCATTGCACGCGCCCTAACTTGGACAACAAATAGAAAGCCTAAGCTCATTCGACTTGAATATGTAAACAGAAAATTAATCAAAGCAAATCAAAGATTCAAATCGGTTTTTTTTTTTACAAATAGCAATATTACAGCCAAAAACTCACACTGTTTACATATACTTATTTATTAGCATACATATGCATGTATGCATTTGCTCAAAAACATGGAATTACAATGAAAATTGTAAACGTGCCCAAGGAGAAAAGCAAGAGACGGGGAAGTAGTTACTTCGAAATAAGTAGTGGCCTGCATAAGCATGTGCAAATATAATACAATCTATCCCGCAGGACAACAACAATGTAGATTTTATTTAGAAAGAGAAGGACTTGCACGCGGGTGGAAAAGTCCGCACCCTGCAGGAAATTGTAAGTGAAGGTTTACAAGTGATATGATCTGAGGTGGATTATAGCGCATTCGTTGTAATTGGTTGGGGATTCGTTCATTAGGGACTGTTTGGAATATTTTTAATATGCTCTATTTCTTTTGGTAGTTGGCTTTATTTTTGAAGACGTCTCTGTGCCATACTAAAGAGCGAAATTAAAAAAAACTTTTTGTTTACAATATCGATATTGTCAAAAAATAATTCAAACCATTGTTTCGAGGCGGGTCAATATACATGAATCTGGCATCTATTTAGCCGAGAGGCTGAGCTGAAGGCTACTTCAAAGGTCGCATGACAGATATGGTATGATAAAGTTATCTCCCAGCAATAAACACATACTTACACTTCCAATAATAACTAAGCGACAATCAAATCCCATGAAAAAACGTGACTCT
Organism: Rhagoletis cerasi; assembly: GCA_029783565.1. Lineage (NCBI taxonomy): Eukaryota > Metazoa > Arthropoda > Insecta > Diptera > Tephritidae > Rhagoletis > Rhagoletis cerasi. The sequence goes on from JAPVRG010250062.1 coordinate 14,015, forward strand.
TTTCTTAAGCAACCGTGTCCTAGACCAGCTGTTTGTGCTGAAAAAATTTCCCTGCACACCTAACCCTAGAATGGTTTGACTGCTTATGAAAAGAAGAAAACACAACGCAAAATTTTATGCTCATTTTCCTGTAATGTGAAAAATTAAATGGTTTTATTGAAAATTTCTTTATTTTCCTTAAGTTTATGAGAAGTTTTGTCAATTTTACCAGAAAATCACTTAACTTTGAAAGTTTACTCCTGTATCTATTTTTTGCGGAAAAATATGTTGATACTGCAGACTCACATAAATAAGTGGAAGTGAAACGCACTGGTCTTTTTAATGCAGTCTTGCCAGTAGCATTGTTTTCTGCATACACCTGCATCCAGAACTCTTCTTGGCTCCCTTTATAGCATTTAATTTTCAGGGTGCTGTCTTCACTAACACTCAGCAGATTTTGAAAAGCTCCAATTGTCATTCCAATAGGCTTACGTTTCGGGTAGGCATCCTCAGAATCAATATCGGTTAAATCTTCATCAATAGTTTTTGCTAAACCTTTCAAGTGGGCAGTAATATTTTGAAGAAAGTTTTGAATGACGATGAATCTTCTTTGTGTTAAAAATTCTGGCAGCCGAGAAAAATTTCAGATATTTTGTCCAATTGTGCTTTTGCCCATTCTTGCCAACAAGTGCTACTTTGGACTGAGTAGGCAGTTGTGAGGTAAAGTCCTCTCCCGTCGTACAAAAATTACACTCTACAAGTCACTCATAATGCCCACGCTGGTGTATGGCGCAGAAGCATTGACAATGAAAACATCTGATGAGGCGGCCCTTGGGGTTTTCGAGACAAAGATTCTGCGGCGGATTTACGGGCTTTTGCGCGTTGGCGAATACCGCAGAGGATGGAGTTGGCACAGAAGAGAAACGACTGGCTGTGATGGACTCGGTCAAAATCGCTTAGGCTGTTAGATCGCCTATCAAGAAGAAGAAGAAACTGACAATAAATGAGGCTGCAGTTTCATTTTCATATTCATTTGTCGACACACTCTCCTACACATACGCTAATTTGTTTCACATTCTTCACTGCAACCACAAAATAGCTTGACTAGCAGTAGACTCAGCATAATAAAGCTGTTGCCATATAACAGAAACGAATTCTACTGCTTGATTCCAAAATGTTAGTGAAAATTTAAACAATTTGCTTGCGCTACTAGTCTAAGCTAGCGGCACCCCTGGTACGCGCTGGGATGCCGCGGCACCCACTTTGGGAACGCCGGTTCTTGACTACTGCGTCATTGATGGTGATTTGCCAAACTTTTTTATGTATTACTGAATATTACTTCTAATTACTACGCAATTATGGCCAATTTGCTGAAAAGCGAAAACTTCATAACTAACGGCAGTCCCTACGTGATACTGTTTCATTGGCTTCCTTGCGGCCATAGTAGGAGTTCCTTTTGACGTTTTCTGTAGAAACTGTCGGAGGATAATGTTTCACATCGCCTCTGTCACTGCCCGGCTCTTGCTAGATATACATATGAAAGTCTCAAACGCTGGGCATATAGTACTTCGAATCATTGGTCGGTGGATGTTTTTTACCACGAACTGCTTTTAAGTAATTAAAGTAAAGACATTCCCAGCGCGATATCACAAAGAGCCTTAAGCGTGTCCTTCACAGACGGTGCCTTAGATATGCTTTGACCGCATCAAAATGTGACCATGTATCTGAGACAAAATATCATTCAATCACCCCATTGCAATTTTTTAACCCTCGCAACGAAAGCGTTTGCGAGGTTGAATGGGAGCCGAAAAGTTGAATTAGATTTTTTATTTCTAACTTTCAGGGCCGTTTCTCAAGTAACTTTTCAAATTGATCTTTCTTTTAAAAAGAAATTTCGTTCTGAAAACTTTTTTGAAGAGCAATTATTTTTAAGTCACTTACTTTTTTAGAAATATATATGTATGTGTATGCTATATAATTTTTCCTTTTTTGAGGTAACTCGCGAAGAAGTCTGATGAGGAGCTGTAGCTTCTACCTTTGTTAATTAGTGTTGTTTTCCAGATAACTTTTCCATAAAAAAAACGGCAGTTATTTAGCTCAATAAAATTGTTAAAAATAAATTATTACTGAAGGTGCTTTAAAACCAACGGAGAGTAGCGAAGGGGCACAACTTTGGGCAAATTTGTGGAAAATCATAAAAATTATTGCTGAATACAATTTCAAATCTTGCTATTGTGACCTTAAAAACTACTTCCGAAATCCGCTTCATATATGTGCGTAGTTACATTGTTTAATTGCTTCTACAATCACTTTTCGAAATTCTTGAAACCGACAGACTTTTCGAGATTATTTGCATTCACACGTCTAACAGCACTTTTAGAATTTTTTCCCTAGTGCTCTAAACAAGAGCGTAATAATTCGTTGCATCAATCACAAAATATGCAATCGCAAAATTATTTTTCTAAATTACTTTCACCAATGAAGCACGCCAGTCTTTTCTCTTCTCAGCCAACTGACGCCAATTGGAAATGTCATGTGAAGCCAAGTCCTTCTTCAAAGTCACGCATCGCAGCATTTCGCTCGAAAGTGGGGCAGAGCCATATCGTTAATAAGAGTTAATGCATACAACTAATCGCGTCCTCGCCGCTTTTTCACTTATTTCGGCTTCTCTCTTTTTATTGCAGAAAATACGTCAGGCATAGTTTACATTGCGTGCGATTGCAGCGTGACCCTATAGGCGGCATCCTTTTTATACCTTTCATGAACATGAAATGGTATATTAACTTTGGTCCGAGCCTAAAAAATTGTAAGTACCAGAAGGAGCAGAGATAGACCGACCAATAAGTATGCCGATATGATCAGGTTGACGAGCTGAGTTCGTTAATTTGCCCTACTTGATAAGGTATTCATCAATCAAGTTTTTAGCCCAAATGTTCTTCGTATTTACCTCGAATCCTCTTGTAAACTAGAAATTTCAGGTGCCACTTATTTCTCGCTTGCATAGATCTTCCCTACATGGTGTACACATATGTACGTACAAAAGCGCTGGCACGGAATTAGCCAGATTGCGAGACACAATTGTTTCCCAGTTCTTCGGCTGATAACGTAAATGCCTGCTTACATACATATGTACGTATGTACATAAATATGTATGCCATAATGTAATTGTGTGTTGATTGGTAGCCAACGAACGTGTGGATAGCTGGTTATATTGGAGTTTAGTTAATTTGCCTTTAATTCGCTGTAGCATTTTATGCCACATAACTGCTACAACAACAACGCAACAAGCGCACCAAATCCATTGTGGACTATTTGCCAAATCCCCTGATGCCCATCAGCAATCGCTTAAGGGTTTATGTGCGAGTTTGTTGTGTGATGAAGGACTACATATTGAAGAGGAAAAAGCAATGATTATTCAACGAACCAGTGTTGCCGTTTTAGCCTTTTCCTACCATATTTGGTAGTTTTTTTTCGTTGGTAGGATGGTAGGACGATTTAAATTTTGTTAGGTTTTTAGTCTTGTACTCATAACTGAAAGATCATATCTGACTTGCTGAATTATGTTTACTTTTCCAACACTGTCAGCAAAACGTTTGAAGTTATATGTATGCATGTACATTAGAGCGTCTAGCCTTGCGGCCGAAATAAAAAAAGTTCGCCGGACACCCCCTCATATGAAGTGTTTTTGAAAAGCATTTAACAAAATAATAAAAGTTTTTTTTTTGACAACCCTAGCGTTCGCCCAATTTTCTTCATATCTTCGGCATTTATAGTCGGATTTTAAAGTGTGATACACCAATTTTTTGTCTCGAGTAGGGAGTTTTTCCAACGGAAGTTTATTGAGCTCATTTGCTCCATTGTGGTACTCACCCACCAGATCCCATACGAAAAATACCTACTTTTTGTTGTTGTTGTTTTTTTATGGAGTACCTGAGCTTAATGAACTTCGGTAGGAAACCCCCCTCCTCGTGACAAAAAAATTGGTGTATCACACTGTAAAATCCGACTATAAATGCCTAAGATATGAAGAAAAATGCAATTGGGCGACCACTAGGGTTGTCCAAAAAAAAACTTTTATTATTTTTTTAGCCGGCAAATTTTGCACAAAAAGTACCAGGGCGAATTCATATAAGGTGGTGTTGTTTCATCAACTGTGAATAGCGTGTGGTTGTCAAGATTTTGTATTATAACGCCAGCTAAACGATTGTACATTTTTGCTAAAAAAAATGTTAAAAATGATTTATGAAAATTGTTACCGTTTATTTACATGTACCTTATAACTTCTAATAAACTAGTACATATAAAAATATGTCTGATAAATATATTTATATGAACTTGTTAAATACTGTCAAATGTCGTTTTTTTTATAAAAATAAATGGTAGGCTAAAAACAATTTTGGTAAGTTTTGGAGATAGCTCTTGGTAGGAAAGAAAGTTCCTTAGTGGCAACCCTGCAACGAACATGTGAATAAATGAGCATAGATGAAACGTCTATGAACAAACACATTACAAAGGCTCCATCCCTTTGGTCAGCGTATGTGCGGGATTTTGTATGTACGTACAGGGGTTTCCACGTAGTAAAAATATTTCCTCGCGGAAGGAGCACTGACGATTCTTTATTAACAATTCCTCAGATCGTCACCACTCGGTATAATTTCAACATCCCTTAGCGTCTCTCTCCCTCATTTGCGAAGAAAGCTGAGAACACAAAAACAGAAAGCATGAAGTTTGTTTGCAATTTTGCTTTTTTAATATGAACGAGATAATTCATTAGTGCTGTTTTTTCAATATTGATGAAATTCATAAGTAAGTGGAATTACAGTTGTGTTCGATAATAAAATTAGCCATCACCAGCCATCAATCCAAATCAAGAGCGTACGCGAAAATCCTCTCCGGAATGAGAGGAGAACTAAAAAAGTTAACGAACAGAAAATTAGCCATCATAGCAAAAGCAGGAAGAAGAAGGCAAACCAGCTGACATTGTTTATGTTTGGTTTGTGAACAAACAGAAATTCATGGTGCCGCCATAGAAGGAAAAGAGAAAGTGGACGTTCAATGTTCGCCAAGAAAATTTGAGTGATGGATAATTTTTTGTCGTTATCGAACGCCAACTTGTAAAAAATTGGAAAAACTTTTACAAATTTTTTTTTTGTAGAACGCAATTTAAATCAAGTGTAAAATGATCAACTGATCGGCAAATAAATAAAAGAAAATACGTAAATTAAAGTAAGTAAATTTTGAATTATTTTTTATTTTTATTTACAGCGGATAGTGCATCAGTAATTCATTAAGCAATCATCACCCATTCTGCAGTGAACATTCCTTCTTTAGAAGTCTCTCTTAAGTTCGAAAGATGGCCCTCTCTGTAGGCAACCATTCATGCACAAGTCCGCGTTGAACGGTCACGCAGCGCTCCTCAGTAAAAATCACTGCTGAAGTCAGGCCATTTATAGGTTCAATCCCGCATTCCTCGGACTAAATCTCGTAAAACTGTCAAAAAATAAAATTTCACTCAGAGCGAGAGAGTAACAATTAAAAGTACGGGATCGCTTTCTGGTAAAAAATTGTACCTTCTGACAACTTCAACATAACCTCCAAATTTCGCTTGTGAAGATTTGCTTATTTTGTATGTAAACATACTCACCTCACTCAAGTATTTAACGAAAAATAATGCCAAATTCATTAGAATCTACTCCAACTAATATAATAATTTTCCACCATACATTAGCAAAGTGCGCTTTTCTTTTGTTTACAATTTTCATGTCAAACTCACTACAGCCGATCGTTTGACACAATTACCAGAATTTACCACCAAAAAATCTTCGTATCAAAAATGGTAACTTCTGACAAAGAGAGGACCTTATTTTCGCTCTTAAAACTTTGACTCATCGGCTCTCTTATTTGTCCTCTCATTTACCAGAGAACCGAGTACGGGATCGATTTCCAGTAAATTCTGGTAAAAAATGGTAAGTCGTACGGTATTGCAACTTATATGATAAATAAATCAGTCCTTATATGGGAGTTGTCACGGGTGCCTCCTTAGTAGGTAAGAAATTGTATCAATGCTTCAAGGTTTTACTTCATACTTTTACAACGGGGTTGTAGTTGAAGTGCTGCAGAACTGAGATTCGCAATTCTTGCTCTGTTATTTTTCGCTTAGCTGTTTCTCCATGTTGTTGTTATTTTTAAACCCCTCACTTACATTTTACTCAATTCATACATTCGCATAGATTCAGGAAAAAACAACACAATCCACTACGCACAACATCAGTGAAACGTAGAGCACTGAATTCCACAGGAGATGCAAACAAATTATTTGCGAAAATTAAATTGAATATTCGTTCCAAACTTCATTTCAGTGCATGCGAGTGAATTTCAGAATGTTTTTACGCTAAAATGTACTC
>JAPVRG010250075.1:0-10377 GCA_029783565.1 Rhagoletis cerasi
ATATCACTAATTTAAGTGTTGCGCTCGCGCATAAAATTTCAAAAAGTGAAATGGAAATGTTACCGCAGTGCAGCTCCAGCATTTAATGCACTTGCCGCGTGAATTCCGACCATCGCGCGGCTCCAATTGCCTGCATGCTAAGTGCACCATTAATATAGGAATTTTTTTTCGCTAACATAAACCAAAATGTTTGCCAATTCGATATCAACAAAATTCAATTTAAAAGGCACTTGCCACATCATGTGGCACCATCAATATTTCCAACGAAAAATCGCTTACCATGCGCATTCCTCACTTCAAACTAGCATGCGCGCACTTATGTATCTACTCACTTGTGGCATGCAATGTGGGGCACACATTTTTCGCTGCATTTAAAATCGCTCAAATGGAATAATTCACACGAAAATTGGCGGTAAGTTACGACGCGCAACGTTCATCCATATGCATTATACCTACTCGTATGTCGTTGCTATGGTTGGTTTTTTTGAGAGCAATCATGAAATATTCAAAACGTGCAACACGCATATTTTGTGTCGTTTTGGAGTTGTGGCGCGTCCATAGCACAGCGCAGCACAGCGCAGTTAATATACCCCCACTCCGCGACGCCTGCAATGCACCTGTTTTGCCAACATGCATCCACTATGCAACGTCCTACATGCAAGTGCCGCGCGCTAATAAATGCGATCTCGTTTTGTTATTAATATGCGCCTGCATTTAGTTAATAAATTGTTATACTTTCTAAACCGCAATTTTGCGCCTTTTTCATTGTGGCTTCTCGCCGCGCGCTTAGCCGCTCATTTTTCATCCAGCACCATTAAAACGGCTCGGTTGGTGCATCACAATTCATGTTGCATGCTAATTGACAATTTCAGACCGTTTTCTATGTTTACTTACGGTTGAGTCCACAGACTCTGCCCCCCACTGCAAGCCAGGCCTCGTGCACTAACGCCACGTGGAACCACTCATCTTCCAGCATTAGAAGAACCTCATTCGCAGCCGCCTTACTGCGCTGGAGGTTTATCTGAAAGACCATCAGTATTAAGGAGCTGCTCAACTCTCTACTCCTTACCCACTTCAATAGGCTCAACGCCGTCTTTGGCTGCCTTTTCCCATTATTTTCAAGTCAGTCAAGAAATTAATACCTAAGTCTTTCTTGTTTTTTTTTCTGCTTCCGGCGTGTTAGGGCAGTCGTTATTTGGGTTACCCTTCCTAAGGCACAAATAAACACGTTCCATACCCCACGTAATTTTGCCATGCTGTGAGTACAGCAAGTCTTCCGCCTTTTTATTATTATTAAGGGATGTATGTTGTTTTTACCCTCCACCTTCGGCTTAGATTCGTTAAGTACTTTTCTATCCCGCACGGGACCCGATCAATATCTCAGATTTCGGAACCGTGGGTATCAGAACTCTGTGCAGCAACTCCAAGCGCAAGTTGTCTCCTTGTCTACGCAAATGTAGATGAGTCTTTTGCCGTTAAACCTGCCTTCGCCATCAAACGAAGGCATGGATTTCCACGTCTCTTCATGCACTCACCAGATCATCACGCTCCGTAGATCGCACTGCAAAGAGGGCTGGGGGCAAATCTTACGCTTACCGGCCTCTCAGCATGTGCGCCGCTCCTTCACGTAAGCAACCTTGCAGGCCACGGTTCATTTTCATCGTCATGCTACTATCTAGCAGCTTTGAAGGACGATGTTTTACCGACGCCCTTAGAACGTTCGCTGTCCATCTGCACCCATCCTGACCTCACAATCTTCCTCCCTAAGTCTTCATTCTGCTGATCTATTAAATCAGCCACGGCTTGCAAGCCCATGTCGATCCTCTGGTTGGGGGTTGACAGTTGTTGATCGCTGATCACCTGCAGCCCAATGCTGAAAAGAAGCGCAGACATTTCAAATACAGAAATGAACTGACTAGCGATTCAGATAAACCCCCGCATCAGCGCCAAGGTGCCTGCCCTTGTGGAGGTGATGATTCGACATTCGTTTAGGGCGGTATTTTCTCGTCTCCTTTGTGGTCTTCAGCAGTAGATTTTCTATACTGGAGATACAAGACTTTAGTCACGTTCAGGCTTACGTGGATGATTTTTGTGCAATAAAGTCGGAAAATCTCTCGAGAAAAGTCGGACGAATATCCCTAAATCCATGGATAGTGCACTTGAAAAGAGCTTGATGACAAACCCACCAAAACAGCTCTTGCCTTTAGAACGCTAATGAAGAAATCGGGGTGCTTAACCTTCTAATACTCGGAGGTGTAAACATAAACATTTCTATGAAAGCAATATACCTGGGTGTAACTGCAGATAGGAAACTGACATTGAAAATTTGCTTCGAGCTGAAGGTAAATTAAGCATTTAACATTTTTGTAGAATATCGAAGAGCCTTAAGTAAGACTTCGAGTTTGATAATCGCTTTCATAATTTGGGTATATAATCACGTGATTTTCTATAGCAGAGTTGCGTACAACATTCGTCAAATGGTATGGTTACCTTGTTAAAAAGTCTACAGTGGAGTTCCAGAGATAGCGAATTTTTAAAGAGGGAGGAAAAAAAGCTCCTATTGCTTCTAAAAATTGATATCTAAATCTGGAGCCATTATATTCCCTACAATGAGCTGATGAAAACAATTTTTTTTGGAGTGCTTGGTCTATGCTGACGGCTTCAAGACAGAAAATAAAATTTAAGCTGGCTGGCATTTTGAGAATCCATTTAGATGCTTTTCTGAGTCCACAGCGACTGAACTAGAGGCCTTGAAAATGCTGGAATATCTTCGTGAACTGTCCAGTAATGTAAATTGGGGCTAAGCTCCGTTTCAAAATAAAATAATCTGTAGCTCATACTGGCTGACGATTTGGCAGGCTTCTGGTTTTCGTTCGTCCAACTGTATCGGCGCCAATTATGCGACCAAGACAAGAATGCTCGTAAAAAACGATGAATGAATGGACGCCTGAGAGCAACCAAGTGTTTGCTGAAATGGGCGAATAAGCAAGTAGTGCTGTTAGGGTTGATTACAGGGTTCAATTTATAGTCATCGCAGGTATTATCCACGCTACAATGAGTGGCTTGAGATTGTGCATTTTGGCTTAGATGTATGCATCAGGAATGGGCAAGTTACCACATATAAAAAATTGTGAGGAGCCTATTTCGAAAGAGAAAAAATTTATATTTTTGAATATCTATTTGGTGAAAAATTTTAAACATACATACATACATCTTCTTACTCTCAAGATAACACAACATCAAAGCCTGTTGGGCTCCAGTCGAAATTCGACGAGGGGTGACAAATCAGGGTTGGAAGACAATCACTCCGATTGTTATTACCTCTTCTTGTCAAGAAGCCTTACTCTTCCCCCTGAAAAATCAATGGTCAGCCTTTATACCACCTGCAATTAGTCAACCACGTCGAAGGGCACATCAGCACCGACGATTAATAAACCGAAAACTTTAGTGGTCACCTTGAATAGCTGGCTTTCCTTCCGAGCGCATAAAACCACAATCGTCAATAGAGTACAAAGCAAAAAGGCAAATAAACGTTATTTGCAGCACACTTACTACAAGACGATTGGCCGGTCTATTCTAAAAAAATTTGTGGCAGTTCATTTACCGGGGACTAGTAAGATGCACGAAGCCTCAGACTTGATCACCGCTACATTTCAGAGAGCAAACGCGATGCCTTCTGATGTCGCCTAAACACCACCTGCACAGATAAAGCCGAACGCTCTTCATCAGGCTCGACTGCTACCGCAGGGCACAACCGAACAGCTACTGGCTGGATGGCATAGCCACTTTCTTGACACATGAGATCGTATCACCACGAACTCACGGATGAGTTGCAGAGCTACTTCGCACCTCTGGATCCAACGTTACGCAGTCAGGCGAAAAGCGACGTTCATTGAGAAAAAATCGGCAATTTGTGTCCCGTGAATGCTGTCACCGGAGTTCAACCGCCACTCATTGTAAACGAATAGCTTCAAAAGCTTCGGGAGGCCTGCGAAACTCTGACGCTACTTAGCTTTGTATACTGTAGCAGGCTAAGCTGCTACTTATTCAGACTCGACCCAAATGTATCCGGCTTATGCAGGTTCCCCCTTAAATCCACTCAGCTAAACCCCTCTAACTTTGGTCCGAGCCCGTCGAAACAAAAGGCTTGCTGAACTTTTTTGACTAGCCGATGTATGCAGGACTTTGCAGGGTCGCCACAACGACAACGACAAGGATGGCGAAATTTTGTACCAAAATATATCAACTCATTCTTTACGTCGGAGAGCACAGGTAACGTTGAGCATTCTCAGGTAAAAATCTTATTGTGTGAAACAAGTAAAAATTTCCTTCCGGTTCCCGCTTTCTACCCTTTCATTAGATCAAATGCGAAATGAGGCGCGTTTATCAAATCAAGTCTCGTTAACTCGAAAGCCCCGAAGCTTTGGCTAAACTACCAACGTTTTTATAAGAAATCTTTTCGAGTTTCAAGTTGTTTAGTATTTCGAGTTTATCAACGTGTGAAAGGGTTAGCGAATATCTTTTCCAATCAAGAAAAAGGTCGACAACTATTTTATAAATAATTTGTAAGAAATTTATGAAAGCCTTAAACAAATACAAAACAATTCCCTCTGATGAGCGAGAAAATACTTCCACCTTGCCTGCGCAATACTCGTCACAGTTCCAGCCTTGACTGGCCGCCCTATACCAAGCACCTCAACAGCGCGCTAAGTACTAGGCGCGTAATAAGTGACCGCCGTCATAGCTGAGGCACACATAAACTCGTAAGAGTGCACAGCAGGAGCAGTTGTAGTTATTAATGTAGCAACAAGCAGACAATAAACGACACTGAATAACCTGCAACACATTAAGTATGGGGCAGCAAGAACCAAAGCAACCTAAAGCCTTTAAAACTATTTTCCAGCAATGCAGCTGCTGCCGCTTTACTGTGCGTTTTGTGCTGTGGCAGCTTAACAAACGATCGGTTGCAAGTTGTTGACCACAAAACGCACACATGCAACAAGCAGTAAAACACATGCCAGCAATGGAAGTCGATCATTTACAAGGGCGCTATGATGGCTGTCTGTGGTGCGGCTGCCACTGTCAATGGCGCGTGATGCATGCAACCGCGAAACATGTACGCAAGTGCTTTTGCATGCAATGCAACATGCGGCGCTGGCCCTTCGACGGTGGCTATTGCGGCAGCACGCATTGTCGTAGCTGCTGCTGCTACTGCTGTTGTATGCCTCGTTGAACGTTCACTCATTCGGTTGTTTGGTTGAATGATTGAACGTGCGGAGTGTGCAATCAAAACATTTTCTTCACATACTCAGTCACATAGCGCTTCTCACCTGCAAGCTGCGGCAAAGTTAAAAGAAAAAAAATCACAGAAAAACGCATTGTAAAATAAGTTACCGCATAACATATGTATGTATGTGTAAGTTTGCATCCATATTCAGCGCTCGATGCATGCAATAAATCGCACTTCGCGTCATACACAAGTATAAATGCTGATATACGCGCTGTTGTCTGCCTCATGCGGCAGCGCTCCACCTGCCACACTGCCGCGTACTTGTGGCGTGTACATTTCACTTAGTTTCCTGCGTGCGCTGGGAATCATTATCATCTTTTGCTTTTGCGTGGCGCGTTCAATCGCTTTCGCCCCCTTCTCTCTCCCTGCCCTATTCCATAGCGTTGCACGTTGCGATTGAGTGCTGCAGAAATTTTAATTAAATTAAAAATTAATATCATATTTGTGAGTGCTATAGCAACAAACTTTCGTAGGTACTGCATACATATGTATGTAGGTATATGTTATCGCATTGCCGATATGTGGATCTCTATGTTGGCATGTGTTGCAATGTCGATGACAGCGATAAGACAACAAGTTTACACCATAGCGTTCACGGTATTTGGAGATTAATGAGTGGAAAATAAAATTACGGAAACATTGAAAGGGAATTTAATATGGAATTTTAATTAGCAGTGGTTTTCTTGGAAAATGTAATGCATCTCGCACAATATTCACGTTGAATTCACTTAGCTTTTTTATTAAAAATTATCCAAGGTAGCTTTTGGACTACTGACGATGAGCGAGAGATTTCGTTCTTTGTGCGCCTCTTCCAAAGAAAATTTCTCAGGAAAAACACCAGATTCTCTTCCTTTTTCCATTCTTAAGCCATCTGTGAAGAACGGAAGCTCATCAGCGCTTAGAACGAAATTAAGTTCCCAACTTCTGTATTCCAGCTTAACTAATTTGAAAGGGCATAGAATGAACTACTGTGTTTGATCGTCCCCTAGGTATTTAGAATTTTTATTAATTTCAACATTTCCCAGAGACTAACAGCACCTGCAATAAAAAAAATATTTGTTTAATGAGGGATCTATTGACTCGGACTTTGCTGCGTGCTTCCCACGTCTTTGAATTTATAAAATGTCACTTTATAAACCACTTAATATTAAATTCGTATATTTCAATGATATTTTCTACAGTCACATTTTACTGAATGAGCTTTCGCAACATTTCCACTTTCTAACTTTGATCGAATTAAAAAGTTTCCAATTAAAATTTCGTGTGGGTATACAGAGTGTTCCAGAAGTAACCTGCCAAACTTGAGGAGAAGGTAAAAGTGACACCGTTTTTGAAATGCTTAAATTTTTTTGAATTTCAAAAAATTGGACCATGTATTTTCACAGCATGTAAATAAAAAAAAAATTTAAATTAAAAAAAATTTAAAAAAAAATTAAAAAAAAAAAATTTTTTTTTTACATGCACTTTAAGAAAATACGTAAAAATACCCGGTTTTTTCTATATTCAAAAAAAATTTCAATATTTCAAAAACGGTGACACTTTTACCTGACAAATGTTTGCTTATCAGGGAGCTCAACCCCCCACCTACCTTCTCCTCAAGTTTGGCAAGTTACTTCTGGGACACCCTGTATATCCTATTGTTAGTCCCTTTACTATAAAAAAAACACGCCTCATCAAATTTAAATACACTTCTTCAAAAAGTAGCCAGTTCGATCTGCCAGCCACTCAAGTGTTCTACGATACATAAAACATCCATTTTCGTAATTAAAAAGTGCGAAGATGACGAGAAAACGAAAGCGACAAAAATTAAAATCAATAGGGGGTCATTAAAATGACACTGCCACCAATTCAAGCGGACAATAATAACAGATAACAGATAACAAATAACAATAACAACTAATGAGAAAAACAAGACGAAAGCTGCAATCCGATGACAAACGAAAGCGATACACAAACAATGCGTACCTATCAATAATAATAACAATCAAGCAGAGAAATGTTAATGGTGACACAGTAGCGACATAGCGATGATTTAAAAGTTTCAAGTAGAGAAAAGATAGCTGAAGCGAAAATAATTAAAGAAAGAAAAATATGTGGCGTAAGAAAACAAATAATATGCCGCTTGAGGCGCGTGATCTATCCAAACTGTTATTGGACAGCTGGCTAGCTGGCTAGCTGGCTGGCTGTATAGTCGAATTGAACTACTCGATATCAGCGTGAATGGGCGGAAGCCTCATGCAACCACTCACTCACTCACTCCATCACTTAGTCGCACATTGCCTTGCTTTTGGCTGCTTTCATTTGCGTAGAAACGAATATCATAAAATCTTTTTTAATTGCCCTGTCATGCAGCGCCATTAAGTGGGTATTTAAATTTTTCGTTTGTCGGGCTTTAAGCGCGCCGCCGCCATCAGTGACACCATTGCTCTTTTTGAAATATATTTTTATTTTCTCTGTCCTTGTTTGGACAATTTTCTTTAACCCTTAAGTACTGTGCTTAAGTAAGGAAACATAACTACTGCTGTTGGTTTGTGAGACCACACAAACTTTATTGTTAAGTAATAAAAATATGTGTTTTTAATAAATTATTATTCTTTTGACTTTTTCAAAGAAATAAAAACCTTCGAACTTTTATTTAAATCTAATTTATTTTATTTTAAATTTATTTAGCAATATCTGCAAACATGTTAAGAACAAAAATAAAAAAGCAAAAAGTTATTCATATGTTTAAAAAAAATACTGTTTTAAAATAAAAATATGTACTCCAAATTAACAAAAGTGAATAAATAAAAAAATCGGCAACTTTTACAATGACTAGAAACTAGGCTTACGAAAGGAATTTTTCTTGCTTTTTCAAAGTTGATTTCTTATATTGCTGTTAAAAAAAAATAAAAATAAAAAATAAAAAGTTTAAAATAAATTTTGTTATAAGTTTATAGCAATTATAAAAAATTTTACTACTGCTCGAAGTTCCTGCAGGATTCCCTAACAGCTATCGTTTGATAGGTAGAAGACATTAAAAGAAATCGAAAAACAATTACTTCAATGCTGATGTTGGTCTCAAAGACTACGCACAAACAAATAAAATGCAATTACTACTTCTCTTCTCATCGCACACGTTTGCTCTCTACCGAAATTATTTCATTGCTGACTCAATAAAAGCGTAAAGCGTTTATTTTAATTGAAAGTTTTTTTCGTGGCCTTAGAGACCAACAACTGTACTTAAGGGTTAACTCATGCATGGCTACATTTCGTAACTTATGCCTCGAACTCAAACTGTCATTTCTTAATCAGCAATTTTTGTATGTGCCACAAAATATTGCCATTCCTCGTGCCCGCACACCGTTTTCTTACCTAGTCCATCCCTTAACGACGTGACTAACGCTCACCGTCGTCGCTAAGCTCACTTACCTACTTAGCTCACCGCCGAGAGCCTTTTATTTTTCTCTCTTTACTTTTCTTTTTTTATTTATGTGTCATTTAATCACAGCAAAAAGTGTCAATTTGCATGAAAATCGTTTTCTCACATCTGCGGGTCGTTCGTCCCGCCATCTACATCATCTGCCGTTCAAATGCCATTCCAAATCGCACAACGCCATGTCGCAGATATGCACATTTACCACTACCCCACCGTATTTTCTCTCCTTCCTTTTCCACACTCGCCTTATTCATTCAAAAGAAGAAATGTGGTTTGGCTTTTATGGCCTACATATTCGAATTGGCGGCAGCTTAAGTGTCGTTATGCTTCTTGTAGCCTTTTATATGTTGACTTGCATGTAAGTATGTATTCTTTTTGTATATACAAAGGTATTTACATATACAACTCTTTTGACACTTCTGATAATGTGTTGCAAAAATCGTAAGTGCCACTAAAAGTATTTTGATTGTGCCGGTCTCATTCTGGACCTGAAGTTTCCTTACCTAGTTCGAACAACGCGCAGGTTAATGACTCTCAAGGCCTCCAAACTCTCGGCAAATTATCCCAGCCTTATAAGCAGAGGTCTCAGTTACAAAAGTCCCTGCCGTGTCTTTATTTATTTAAGTAGTTTTTAAATTTGAAGCAAGGCTGTCTCCCTAGCATGATAGACAGTTTCTCCAGGGAAACTATGCCTAAGCTTCCCAGGCTTCCCAGAAATCTTAAGAATTTCGCGCTCCTTCTTCAACGACCTATGACCAGATAAATCGCGATACTCCAATTTATTCCACCTGCTGTTAAATAGTACCTGAATTGACTATTCCCGCAGCTTGTGTGGGCAGGTATCTCAGATGGCATAAGGTGTTTGGATTCGGTTACCGAAGTTCTTACCCTTTTTTACGCGCACGCCTACTCACTAGTTTAGAGAAATACCAATTTGATTCAGGACCCAATATACATAGCTTAAAGATGTACTGCCTAATCGATTGAAGAGATATTTGACTTCTCTGAATACGCGTTGAGTTAGTCTTTGGCTCCTTGGAGTCTTGGACTACTTCGACTGCTCATAGCGAATGCGAGTTTTTCGTCATGTAAATTGCATGAATCTTAGCCTGAGAAATGCAGTAATCTGGAGTTTCTGAGAGCACGCGTCAAATCCTGTTCCATGGTCCATTTAGTAGGCATCTTGTCATTACTTAGAATAATGATAATGGTCTTAATTTCCTAGTCCCGTCTGTCAGTATCCTGATATTCAAAGCTTCAATGTTCGGTATGATTCTATCAAAGCTCTAAGTCTTAAAGTACTCTGTCTGTAAGTAGAATGTTTAGGACTGGCTCCAACGCTATATAGGGCATTGAGTGGACTGTTCTCATATCTAGCAATGGGTTTCGAAGTGAAAGTTTATCTAGCGTGCACTTTCAAAAAAGCGGCAAATAATCATCATCCTACTAACATTTTTTATAGTTGGACCTCTCTCTCAGTTAGCGAACTTGGAGCAAAGTGAGAAAGGAGACGCTAAGGATTTCCTACCTTACACAAATAGATAATTTCTTTCAAGAATTTACTCTTGGACTGAAAAGATTTTTCCGTTGGCTATAAAATTTCTTTTAAATATGAATAAGTAGTATATAATTTTATAAGATCCTTAGTCTGGTCCAAGGTAGTCATATG
>JAPVRG010250075.1:15089-28456 GCA_029783565.1 Rhagoletis cerasi
CTACTCATCTCTGCAGCTTCTGCAATATTCGTGAGAAAATATTCCTAGTCTTGAATAGTGCATGCCAAATAGCCAATGACCGGTTACATAAGCCGTGACCATCGCAATATACTCTCTTGAGACAGGGACGGAAAATAATCATTATTTTTTAAATTTGAACCAAAAAAAAAAAAAATCAACAAGTTGTAATCGTCGTAAAACAATTTTAACTATACTCACGAATTAAGGTTCGTACGTCCTACTGTAATTTACAATGATTTTTATTTTTTGAGTTTAACCAATAAAGATTAAAAATAATAATTAATATTTGAGTTTTATTTGTTTGCTCAAAGATAATAATTATTACTTGATTTTTGTTTTTTCCATCAAAAATCATCATTATTTTATGATTTTTATTTTTCACTCAAAGATAATAATTATTATTGAGTTTTATTTTTTCACTTAAGAATAATAATAATTAAAAAAAACTGAAAAACTAAACTGTCATCATATCCGATATATCTTTCTCAGAGGTAGCCACACCCTAATAAAGGGAATAAGTCGTAAAATTTTTAGGTCAAAATTTCAGTTGCTTGCATCTGTATGGCCTTTTAAGTTTTATAAATAATCATAAATTTTAAGTAGAAAAATAAAACTCAATAATAATCATTATTTCTGAGCGAAAAAATAAAAATCAAATTATAATTATTTCCGTTGAGCGAAAAATAAAACTCAAATATTAATTAATTTTTTTAAGCGATAAGGTTAAAAATTATAAAATAATGATTAAATGCTGATTTAAATTATTTTACTCATAATGATTGCCGTCCCTGCTTGAGAGGCTTAGCAACTCCTTTGTCTTTTTCTTATCTATTTTCGGCCAAAGTAGCCTGGTTGTTCTACAAGTGTCCTCCTCTAGCCATGACCTGTTGGCCTCTGTATGATGCTATTTCGAAGTTCTAATTTGTAGGTTGCCTAGGGTATCCCAATAGTGCCTCTGTTTTCACATAGGGGGAGATTGGTACCTTTCCTGCCTAACTCATCGGCCCTGCAATTTCCTTCAATATCTCTATGTCCCGGAACCCACATGAGGCTGACCTTGAACACTGCGCTAATATCGTTTAGAGGTGCAAGGCATTCCTGCGTAACCTTCGACCTCAGCATTACCATGTCCATTGATTTAATGGCCGCCTGGCTATCCGAGAAGATATTAATCGTAGTCTTCGTTACGGCATGCGTGCTAAGTTACACAGCCACTTCCTTTATAGCTAAAACTTCTGCCTGATAGACACTGCAGGGGTCCGGAATTCGGACGGATAATTCCAGCCCTAGTTACTTGGAGAAAACTGCGTAGCCGACGCTATTGTCTAGCTTGGATCCATCTGTGTAAAAATTCAATTCCCCCCTTCTCCATGGTCGTGGTGTTTGCCATTTTCTTCTTAACGGGATGCCCGTCTTAAGGAGCCTATCGAAGGTTGGTTTAGGAACGGAGTAGTCAACTTCTTGGTCGTAACTACCCAGAGTGTGAAGCATCGAAGCGTGACCGAATCACCGATCCTTCCATAGCACCATACTTTTTAATCTGAGCGCTGAATCGGCGGCCGCGTATTTTCCTACCAGGTTTATTGCGAGCAAATCGGTTATCACCTCTAGCGCTTTGGTTGGGTACACTATACATACTCTTTAATACATATTTAGGCCACTTGCCTTAATGATCTCATTTTAGCTGCAATAATGATGTAGTTAGTTTTGGTAACTCACTTGAATTTTTCTTAGATTCTGGAAGGTGATTTTTTAAGTACTTAACAATGTATTTACATACTTTGTAGCATTTCTTGCCTTGATAAATGCATATCTCCCCTACCAAGTGATTGCAAAAAGTTTCATATACAGCTGACCAACTGCTCCATATACTGCCAACGGACAGACCAGACGTCAATAAATTGGTAAACATGCTGCCGTGGTGGTACACAGGGTATATCAAACTCATTAAGCATGTCGAAAGTGGCCGGAGGGTCCAGCGTCAACACGCCATTGAAGTTTTACAAAAAGCTACAATGAAAGTAGTACGAAAAAAACCGTTGAGAAATAGTAAAAAATATGTGACAACCACACAGGCATTGTAAAACAAAGCAAAAAACGGCAGGGGTCTCGAAGAAGTTGTTTGTTGGCAATTCGTTTTTGCATACAAGATTTTTATCATTTTTCGTAATTCGATGCCAGAGCCAACGTAAGGCGCATGAGTTATGCAAATGCTGTAGCAGTAATGCAACACTGCGTGCGAAACGTGCGCGCATTGGCGCTGTTGCCTCTTTCTTGGCGGGCCACGCATGCAATGTTGCCAAGTTTCCATTGGATTGAGTTTTTTTCTTTTTATTTCTTTGATTTTTTCTGCGTATTTCATCATTCGCCATTCCGCCAGCTGAAAAGTTAAACTAAATACATTTTGCTAATCAAACCATTTAACTGCGCCTGTCAATCACCGTTTTGCGCTTTTGCAAATTGTTTCGTGTGGCAGCACCGAATTACCGAATGTCGCTGTCACTGGTTGCAACTGCTGCTGTTGCGACAGCAAGTAATTTTCGTTGCCTCTTTATTGTGATGCTTTTTTTTTTTTTTTTTTTGTGAGCGTCTGCATTCTGCTTTGCCACAATATGCCTTGGTTATTGTAGACACATCCGTTTGCACGTTGACTCCTCCACAGAGCCACAGCGCTGGACATGCAACAGTTTCGCTAAAAAGAAAAATATAGAATTTAAAAGCAAAAAATGCAAAAAAAACTTAACAGTGACAGCGTGGCAGTTAACAAAAACAGGAAGAGGTATACGAAAAATCTGAAACGTGCAATTTTACCATTTTCGCTACTTCACGTCGAACCTGAACCCGGACAGGCGGCAGCCAAATAGGCGGACAGTTGCAGTCTGCGGCAGGACAAGCGGAGATATTGGCAGGCAACGGCAACGGCTATGGGCAGCCACTGCTATATAATTTGGCTGCAATTGCTTTGGTCTTTTTTGCGGCTGTAATTTTGCCACTATACGATTTTATGTACTTCCAATTCAAGTACCACTTGTTGGTATGAGCAGGGGCGCAGGTGGCGACAATTGTGTATGTACGTATGTATGCAAGCACTAGCCAGAAGTAAAACCTTAACTACCGGGAACGTGTACGAATCGATGACAGTAATAAATTGAACTGATTTTTTTTATTCGATTTTTGCTTTGTGCCTGAAAAGGCTCCTACTCGTTTGCGCTCTCTGAAAAGGACTGCATTAATTGATGGACATAGTCATAAAAAAAGTTGTAATTGTAATGGAGCTATAAAATTCATATGCATTTTTGTAGCCTTTTCCTTTGCGAGGCATCGAATGAATTGAATTTCTAGCCAAATATTGGTAGTCTTGTGTGTTACCTTCTCATTTAAAAGGTGTTCTAGTATTTGCTAAAAAATTTAATTTTCCTAATGAACGCGTTGAAGTTGTTGCAGTATCGAAATGCTATTAAATTTTTTGAAATTGAATGCAAAAAAACGATGCAATAGCTTACATAAGCCATTAATTGATCTCTAGATCCGTTTTGTTTACACTTTAAGTCCTTCTTGGGCACGCAGAACTGCTATGAAATGTGTGAAAAGCCATTTACTTTTTCGCAAAGTGCATTTGCATTGGAGACTTTGAAGCAACAATTTTCGGGAAGTAAGATTTCCCGTATTTTGAAATTGAATCGAGCAAGTAGAATGCTATATTCGTTGATGCAATATCTTTCCCTTATTCAAACTATGGCATTACCGTAGTGGCAGCAACCGTAAATCACCTGGCTGAGCTTTACGGAGTAGATAACATATTTAATAGTAAATGCGGGAGGCTAAACTGTAGACATGCCATAACTTAATACTCCGCACAGTTACGGAATGTCTTTTGATAGTCACCCATACCATTTGCTTAGTGAGGCGCATATGCTTTCAGTAGAGAATGTAACATTATTCTGAGCAAACACTTTCAGCTCAGGCTGGGAGCGCTCGAACAGGAATTTTCTAGACTCAGGACCCTTTACTCGAAACGTCGTAAAGGACGGAAATTCAGCACAACATTCAACAACCTCCGAATCAGACGCTTTTCAGACAGACGCCAGACAACGCCATTCAGCAAAAGACCATCAACAGCTTCACTAATCTTACAACCACATGCTTACAACGCCATTCAGCAAAAGACCATCACCAGCTTCACTAATCTTACATCCACATGCTTCAAGTCAGGAATATGACAAAAAGTTTATTATAAAGCCTCCTTAGCCTTATAATAATAATAAAAGATTGGCGCTTACACATATGTATGTTAGTGTTTGGCAGAGCTTCTCCTCCGATTTGTGGCGTGGCCTTGTTGTTGTCACACAAAGGGAAGGGACCTACAGTTTTACGCCGATTCCGAACGGCGATTGTATTTTTATGAGAAGCTTTTTCATGGCAGAAGTACCCTCGGTGGTTTGCCATTTCCTGCCGAGGGGCGTCCGCTGTTAAGAAAAAACCTTTTTTCTAAATTTTTATACGGAAACACACCTTTTATCTACGCTTCGTCGCAGGGTTGAAATATTTGACATTTATTTGCAGCTTGTATCAATATGTACTAACTTCGAAATTTCATTGGCAGTAGCATTGCAGGTTCGAAAATGTGAGGGTATTATTAAACATTTTTGGGACGTACACTTAACCCTGGGTGCCCATTAACTCCCATTGTGTGAATAACTTAATGGGATGAAGAACCCCATTTGTCTCCAGAGACTAGAGTTACAAATTATGGGCTGATTACTTTTGCTGGCTTAACTCATACTTATCCAGAATGGAGCTGTGTCGAAGTATGGCGCGTCTCACGAAGAGAGTTCTCCGCCTGAGATAGGTGATGATTGGTCTCCGATGATGGAATTCAAGAAAGGAAAGTTGACGAAGGTGTTGATTAATCTTCGATGATTGCCCTTCAAAGCCTGTCTATAATAAACTATGCGGCATATTCATTGTCAAAATAAAGTCGACATTAAAATTAGTTGCAGCTTTTTGATATAATTTTTAGTAGAATATCTGTCATAAAAGCAGCAAATAATTTTAATGAATGAATACGCCCTATATTTGTATTGTCGGTCTGGTTCAGTGGATGGCGTATTCTTATTCCCAAGTCATACTCGAGTTTTACCGGCAAAGGATTGTTGTTTTAGCGATATAATCTTGGTAATTTCGGTGAACCCCATTAAGTGTGAATTTTTCACTAATTTTTTCTGTTTTAAAAGATACATTGCAATTTTGGTCATGATTTCTTACTAAAGGGTTCTGGTCCATTAAATACTGCGGCAGCTCCCTGTTTCGCTAGGAAGTCAGCCTCCTCATTACCACCATGTCCCTCATGGCCCGGTACCCATCCTAATAAAACTGTATTCTTGGCACCAAGAGAATTTAGGGCATTGAGGAATTCATATACTACCTGAGAGCTTATTGTGTGATGACATCACATGACATGACATCATATGACATGACATAAGCAGAGTAAAATTCAGTGATAGATTTATGGTGATTTCGTTTCTCCCAAAAAATGTTGCGCTTCCATGGTGCAAAATATGTTTGATGTTGCACTCAACCCCGTAAAAGTGCAAGTTTTTGCCTACTTACCCTTGTTTACCTCACGCATTTAATAATATTTTCGTTTTAAGCAACCATCTGATTTTCAGGGACGCTCTCCCCTGACAAAGCTTCAAAGGTCAGAGAATGTGCCTTTTTTGCCTTGCTAGAGTGCGACATTTTAAGAAACGAACACAAAATTTTCTCACCGGTTTGCCGTTATTTCACAAACGAACGCGGAAAGCGAAAAGGGCAATTAAAAGGCGACATTTTTTGTTAGAAACGAAATCATCATTAGATGAGCTGGATGTTGTGAGGTGGATGATGTGATAAGATGTTATGTGATGTGACTTTATATGATGGGATGTCATGACTCTTGCACATCACATCAAATGAAATCATATTACAATACATCATATAAAGTCACATCACATAACATCTTATCACATCATCTCACCTCACAACATCCAGCTCATCTTAATCTATCACTGAATTTTACTCTGCTTATATTTTTGTTGTTGTATGATATACGATGTTGTGGATTAAAATATAAATAAATATAAATATATAATATGTTAATTTGCCAGTCGTTTTATTCACAATATCAGACGAATAAAATAGACATATTGATTATGAGACAAACTAGATATGTAACTCGAATTTCACTTCCGGGCGCATTCACTTTTTTTTAGATGTACGTATGACTCCGCACCCAATTAATTTTCTTGTAATAGGCAAAATCCACTAATATGCATTAATCCTAAAACAAACTTCCGAAAAATATGAAAGTTTTTAAACAAAGTTTTAATGCTCTTCTTATTTAAGTAGAATAAGCTACCCTTGCTGTCTGCCCTAACTACTAAGCCCCAACCACCCCAACTTTTATGCAAAGTACATAAATATAAAAAAAAAATAGATCTCAATTGTGTCTGTTTGCTGCTGCTGCTGTGCATATGCGCCGAGAAAATTTCCAACCAAGCAAATAATCATAAAAATCAATGGCCTACATGGAAATTGATGACTGCACCAATAAATGGCTTGTCAGTCTGTGAGGCGCAATGACACACCCATTAAACAATTGCCGGCTTAGGTAGGTAGGAAGTGTACAATAAAGGCGAACGAGGAAGAGTAAAAGCGAAAATAGAAAGTGTAACAAAATAAAAGTAGAGCAAAATAGACTTAAGAGCAAAAAAACAGATAATGGAAAAAAAGTGAAAAGGATTAAAAATTGGATGCTACACGAGCTATTCGGTTAGAAGAGGGGGGTATGCGATGCAGACTTTTATTCATGCACAGCGTTTAAATGGAAAACAAGAAAAACAAATTTACTGAAGATACGAATGCAATGTTTTAGAGAAGGTTGGATGTGTGTTTCCTGTTGTAGGCAGAGGAAAATCGCTAAAAGCCGGAATGTGTTTCACTTTTTTTTTACAAAGTACAAATTGACTAATGCTTTGAGGCGTAGGGACGAATGTAGCAAATCGTGCTAAACAAGAAGTGTATCATCTACTTAGATGTGTAGATATATGCATGTATGCTATATGTTCGTACATGTCTACAATTGTAGATATGTATTTTATTTGCTCTGCCATTCAACCCTTTTTGTTATTTGTGTACTAGGAGGCTATCGAAGGAAGCTTAGAAAGTGTAGACTATTTCGAGGACGAGTGCTTTCGAAGCGAAAGCAACTAAATCACACCACACGACTGTATGCTAAGCACTTACAAATACATATGTGTACAGGGACTGGTGTATGTACATAAATCTTGTACTCGCATGCAGCTATTTTACTGACTATTAGGCTTAGTGTGTTTTGCAAGTTTAATTTTTTTGCGATGGTTACCCAATAGGAACTCGTCCATTGCATCTAAAACTACTAAAGTGGTAAAGTTCGAGGGAAAAAAGAAAAAACTATTAGCTTCAAAGGCGGAAGATGTGGAATACACTTAAACAATGATGGACATGTAATCCGCGGATAATAGCACAATACATGCTACTAAACAAGGACTTCCAACAGAGAAAAAATAAAGAATTTAACCTAATTTTTAGGGTCCATTGAAATGTTCTACAAATAAATTCATATTACAACGGGCGACAGTAAATTTTACACACACAAAAATCATAGTAAAACTGCGTTTCTAGTTTTTCTCTCTGACGTCAGGATTTTTTTTAAAAGACTTTGAAACTTCAAAGGTATGATTGATAAAAAAATTGTTTTAAAAATTCAGTGCAATGTTGAATTAAAATATGCGTATCTATTAAAAAAGAAAATTCTGTTAAATTGAAAAATAAATACTTTTTTGGTGCTCAAGGACGAATACATACTGAAAGTATGCTTTTAAAATGTTTTTCTCGAACATCCTTTAAAATGTTCAATTTTTTTTCTTAAAATTTTTGTTCTAAATTTATAAGCTCAAAAAATAAAAGTACTTTAAAATGCTATTTCAATACCTATTTGTCATTTTGACCCAAACATTTTTAATTCTGCAGATTTTTTTTTTTCATTTGGTACCATAATTGTTATTCTACATTGCACTGAATTTTTTAAATAATTTCTTGAATTAATCATGTCCTTGAAATTTCGAAGTCCTTAAAAAAATCACTGCGTCAGATTTACTTTATTTTGCTCTCGTTTCGTAAGTATGTTGATTGTTTCCTGTAAAGTAAATTTTTCGGTTTTTAACGCACGTTATTAACCGGTCTAAGCCGCTCAAATCACTGTGAAAAATGTATCAATTAAAAATGGAACAAGAACTAAAATTGTATTGAAAGAAAATCTATCAAATGAAGCGTCAAGCTAGGCTAAGCATTATTTAGAGTGCCATTAACTTATTTCTTTAGTAAATTTTGTTATGTGGCACTTGAGAAGTGCATGTGCATAATTTCTTATTTGAATTTTTTGTACATGCATATGTATTTAACACCTCTGTTAAGATCAGATTTCAGCAAAAGGTGAAAGAGTCTTCACATCTGAGAAACAACAGCATTTCACTGTATGAAATCCGAACCACCAAATGATCAAGTCGCAAGTCATTTCCTCGCGACAGCTTTTAGGGCGCGTACACACCGATCCGAGTGAAGCCGTTCCAAGCTTTCAAATTGCTGCAGTGTTCATATATGTATATAGCAAGCGTTGTTAGAAGCGTTTTGGAGCTGAAAGGAAAGCAGTTTTTGAATTTTCTTTTTGACTTTTCAGCTTCATGGCGCTGTTGCGAAGAAAAAATTCAAATAATTAAATAACAATTTGGGTGTTCACACCTGTCTGGTTATCAGGTTATCTGGTTAAAAATTATTATTCTCTAGTGTATTTTGTTTTTGTAAACTGAGTAAAAAATACATGCACATTTTAGCCGATTTTTATTGAAAAACTTACTGGTTTTCGAGTATTTATGCAGCCGATTACATGCGCAAAGCTCCGCACCGCCTCATTCAGTGTGAAACCCTGAAGTTTCGCCTCACCCGGTTTCTGTGTGTACGTACCTTTAGGTGAGGTTGGACGGTAGTCTCTGGCAATGCTCTCTTAAACTCTCACAGCATGGGATCCGCAGAAAAAATATGGACAGGTTTCTAACACCTATTTATCAGAGATCATCTTTATTAAGTAACTATGATAACAGAGGGCTTTTACTTTATACGCTCCCACATAAGTCTAAAGTAAGCTTTAAGAAGCTCTCTATCGCTTAAAATGTTCTATAAAAACTGGAATGAAAGTATGGATGTCTCGCCCCTTTAGACTTTGTGCACTGATCATTTATAAACTCCTGCTAAAACAGACGCTGTATGTTACAATGTCGTACGACATACGTTTCTATTATCTTGATAGAATTCGAGATACTCGAAAACCACGCTTTGTAATTATAGCACGTTGGGGCTTTAGAATACAATGCACAATCGGCCTCGCTGTACAATCATTCATATCAAACGGAATTGTACCGCGCGGTTACGTACTGCGCTTATTTGAACAAACCTTAAGTGGTTCAAAGTGTCCTGGGATGAGGCAAGTGTTTCATACGGGCATCTCTTAAATGTTGACTATAGAAAATTAAGGCTTTCGTTGGCTCTCGTTCTGAATGCTTGTAAGAACTACACTCGTGATAAGTCTTCAGTTATTCTTGGATAAACTCATACATTCCTTAAAGCGTTTAGTTTATATGTTCGTACGAGCGCTTTGGCATGCTTAAGATCTGTTAGGTTGGTGCGGCGTGATATCTGTTAGCTTCTTGCCTATTATTTGTCAGGGGTAGAGAGTGTCCCCTTTCCTATGAAGCAGAAGGGATCTGGGCTAATGAAACCGGCTGATGCTTCTTTCATTGAAAGTTTTTCTGCAATATCATTTCGTTCAACACCAATGTGTTTTAAAACCTAGTTCCCATTTGCCTTTACCTTATAGAGTCCTGGGGCGTGTGTTGTTTCTGTTAGCTTCAGATAACTGGTTATTGCCATAGGAAAGTCGATCTGCTAAAGTTAGACCTTTGGTTTAATTTCACTCCAATATGCCTGCTCAATTGCCTATAGGCACATAGATATGTCTGTACGAGTATGCGTTTGTGAGCATATGTATTACGCAATCTCTTACCGTATTTCGATTCCACTGCCTTCTATTATAGTCAATGTGCTCTCACGCCTATATCGCCGTTGTGTGTCACAATTTGAATTGCAGAAAATAAATGTGGATTCAAATGGATTTCCGTTCTATATACATATGTACATATATGCCTGCATACAATAAAGTTCTCTATGTATACATAAGTATAAAACATTCTTTCAGTAAGCGATAATGTATATATGTAGGTATTAATATTAGTCCTACATAATTTGTATAAGGACCTTTTATGTTGAGAATTAAATTTGCGATGGAAGTAAGCTAAGAAAACAAATTTTTTAGCTCATTGATTTTTGATGGACTTGGACGAGCCGAGGAAAGTGACCAAACATATTAAATTCCACACAGATTTTTTTAGAGCATAATAAACCATATATTTGCTATTACCAATCAAAATTCTAAAAATACGGATTTTCGGCCCACGCTAATGTGTGTGTATATGTAAGCCATAAATGGGTTCACGTGCAGGTTTTCTTTAAATTCCGTGGATTACTTCGTCAAGTGAGTGGATTTAGCAAAACAATAACACTTTTTAAATGCAAAAATAATAGAAAATCTATGTACATATGTGTATGGTATTCTAGCGAATAGAAGGCCACACAAAATATCCTTTTAAATGCGTATTGACCAGTTTTTTTCTAACTTGGAAAAGTTAAGGTTTCCATTTACACACCCTGCAAAGTAAAGGTATTTAAAGTCAGAAAATTAAGTTATATTTTAACTAATACTAATGTAGCAGCTTGAAGGGATGGAGCATACGAAGTAATCCGCGGGCGTAAAATATGTGACTCATTTCCTTACTTCATTAGCGCGATCAAAAATTGTAGCGGTCCTTTCTTCCAACTTTCCAACATTCCTTTCGACGGATATGTCCAAGCCAGCTCAAATGTATTTCCATTCACTGCCCTATATCGTCTATGGTGTTGCAAAGTTCATGCAGCTCGTCCATCCTCTTCATCGTCTGTGGTATTCACCGCCGCCAAAGCGCAAAGGTCCATTAATTTTTATCTCGAATACTCTAAGTACTGCAAAACTGATGTTGTCATCGTCCATGCTTTTACGCCCTACATCAGTACGGGTATTATGAAAGATTTATAAAGTGTTAATTTCGTTCGTCGAAAGAGGACTTTACTGCTCAATTGATTACTCAGTCTTATCATCAGTATACGCTGTCAATTTAACGTTCTAATAAAAAATTCTTCCTGAACGATTTTAGGTCTTAAGCAAAGGATCACAGGAATCTTACGTTGGATTAGATTAAGACTCTTCAAATAAACGCTGGACATATCGACTGATTCCAAACTTTAAAAAATTATGCTCACTACCCAAAGATAAAATAAAATTCAACATAACTAATGTGCTTACAGTCTACAGCTGCTTGAGGTCGTCCCTGAAATGCGTTTCCAACAGGAAGAGCGTGACCACTTATCGAAGACGTCGAACGTGTCGCATTCCACTCGACGCTGTATGTTTGCGAATACCCTAAACCAAAGAAAATATACATAAATACTAGAGTCATATTACGAGCCTCTGAAAAATCGGCAGTAGTGAATAATGCAGTCATGGTCATTCTGACCCAAAAAGGAATAGATGAACAAGACCCGGTGAAGTCGCATATCTACTTCCAGATAAATAACTATACACTCTTTAGAAGCAACATATGCGAAAATTTTCCAAAAACCACCAAATGTGACATAGCGGGCGGGGACGAAGGGACCCGACGGGGATGCACTTTTTTCAAACTCAAATACACTGAGAGGGAATGGTTCCGCGTTGATGCAACTTCTAACGAACTTCATATGGACTTTAACTAACGCAAAACTTTGTACTCACTTGCTGCTCAAAATAATTGTACACAGCCATATTAGTTTTGTAAGGAAACGAAATTAAGATATCACAGAACTAAAACTTTTCGTGCTGTAGAAAGCTGTTTTGACATCAGCAACGAATTTGTTCAAAGATTTGTATATAATTGTATGTGTCTAAAGGTCGAAGGCCGCATTGAAAAGCCCAAATTAGTTTGCTGTTTGTAGAAGGCTTACTTCACGACGATTGACGCAGCTCGCTAGATGAGCTATTTTGTGGATTAGGAAAGGATCTCTCATCCAGCTTTATTCTATACATACATAGATATTTATGTATACATAGCGTATATGTATGTGAGTTCTTCAATAAATTAATTTTCTGAGAAATATAATTTTTTTCGGACCACACTGGGTTTCTTCGGTAATAAATTTAAATTGGTTGGAAACTGTTATGAATTGAGTTAGAGAATATGGCTAGCTATATACATACCTACACATTAACGCGATTATGGAATACATACATATAAATTTACATGCACGTATATATTTATATCCATCTTAGCTTTTGTTCAGCCTTACCAAGAAGAGACAATCTGCAGCAGAACGATGAGGTAGCAGCGCTAGATTTTTGTGCTTTTAGACTTTTTTCCAACGGCGGAAATTGGTACATATGCATCATATTTTCTATGTAATTGACAATTTTAAGACTTAAACAAACAACGAAAAATGCTTGCGCAGACATAAATCTTAATGCTAACATATTGGCGAACGACGGTCACAAGTAACGAAAACAAGCTTTAAACAAATTAAACAGGATGCAGAAAACAGTTGTACGTATGTACATACATATATACACAATGTAGCAACAAAGTTGACCAATTGGTTTCTCAACGGAAGAAGAAACATGGCTTTGGCAAGAAAACGACAAAATTTACATGGAAGGGGCGAAAAGCTGCCTGTTTGTGTAAATATGTATTTTTGTATACGTATGTCTGAGTCCTCTGCGTCAGAGTGATCTTTGAATTTATTGATATAATTTCGACAAACTTGACGCAACAAGCGCACTTTTAGTAAGCGTCGTGTGGCAAACAAGTTACTGCAGAACTTTGAAGCAAACTTTGGAAGACGATTAGTGTACGTTGTGATTTGCATGATATCTAGGAAATTAAATGCCACCAACTGTGGCATACAAGCATGCAACATGTGCGGCAGTGGGCGCGAGAAGTTTGTGGCAACTTGGTAATGATATGGAGGGGATTGCATGGACGAAAAATGTATAGGAAAACGAAATTAGAAAGGAGCTGAAATGATTAAAATAAAATAACATAACATAGCATAAAATAAAATAACTTAACATAACATAACATAACATAACATAA
>JAPVRG010250082.1:0-12480 GCA_029783565.1 Rhagoletis cerasi
ATTTCAATACTAAAAGTTCCTTGAAATATTTTCTTTTTTTAATTAACAAAGCAAAGGTTTGATAAGCGAGGATAACGCTTAAAGTATACGGAAACGACCATTAGACGGGTTTTTTTAATGCCACAATATGATTTTTAAAACTTTAATATTTGTTAAGGTAAACAACATTGACAGATGAAATTTCCACCAAGTATATTCGATTTAACGGCATCTCAAAGAAACTAAATTTGTGAAAAAATGGAAATTGTTCGTGAAAAATTTTGTGCGATGATTTTTAACGCATTTAAGTGCCGTTAAACTCAAAAACATTGTTTATGACTGGTTTGCGGAATTTAAGCGAGGATTCGTCAGCCTCAGGGATGAATACCGTGAAGGTCGGCCATCAACTGCTCTTGTTGTGGCACACATCGATGTTGTGCGAGAAATGATTCAGATGGAGCGGCATATGACATACCGGGATATCGAGGCATCCTTGCACATTGGCAAAATTCAAATTCAACCGATTTCGCATTAGCATTTAGTAACGAAGAAAGTCTGCAGTCGTAGGATTACACACATTTTTTTTTTACCATCTTGTATGAGATTTAGTAGTGAAGAAAATCTGCTGTTATATCATAAGTACAAATATAAAATAAGAACAAATATTAAATTTTCTAAAAATCATAGTGTATTATTATTATTATTGTTGGGGATACAGCACTGCGACCTTAAGATCTATTGTGCCCCCTTCGTGGATTTATAGTGTGTCTATTAATCCAGTATCCGATAGAAAGTTTAGTATGGAACCTAAATCTACGGATTTCACTTCGCCTCATAGTGTAACATCAAAAAAAAAACGCCGGATTACCCTCGTATATGTGGATATTTGAATTTGTTCTGTATAAAAAGCCTTTTGTTTTTAAATATGTATGTAGTCTCTGTTTTTCACTTTTTGTATAACTTAGTATAGAAATATTGAACCACTTGAACCGATCCGAACCGTGGTTCAGAGATACTCATGAACCGGTGCTTGTACCGGTACAAGTTTTTTGTAAGTGGTTCGAACCACTGAACCGAACCGCACCGATTTTTAGAGCGGTTTGCAGCCCTGGTTTTATAGACTGCTTTATAGAGCAAAGTAGTAAAGTATTTCTACTTCAATTTTGCGGAAGTATACAACTATAAAACTCTTATAAAACTTGTTGTGTTATCCGGGATATAGATGGCAATTGCTTGCCTATTCAAAAATAGAAAATGCAGCATATTGCAAAATTTGCGTATTTTTTCACCCCAAAGTCGGTGGCGTTGGAATGCAGCCTCTTGGTAAGCAGATTTCTATTGATATATTCAAATAAAAAAAGTACAATTCAGTACAGGCCAATTAGTTGCACACCCATTTTCTAATTGGTAAAAGGCAACTAAAGTTTTTGAGAAACATGTGGGGTTAAAATACCATCAAAATGCGGTACTTAATTTAAATGAACGCTTATGTATTTCGAATAACACTCAGAAGCCGGTTAACTTTCAAATCGATGAGGGGCTCAGCAAAAAAATTGCAGGAAACCGAAAGCTCCTAATACCTGTTATCAAACTGTTTTATTATGTGGCCGCCAAAACATTGCTTTGAGAGAAAAAATGGACTGGGCTCCCTAAGCGATGGCCATGGAGGCCATGAATGAAATTTCCGGGCTATATTACGATTGGTGAGCCTTAACAATAATGACTTAGCAACTAGCTTGACAACACCTGCGAAGAATGCCACATATTTAAGCCCACAAATCCAAAACGAAATTATAGAATGTTGTCACAAAATATTGCTGCGCAGAATTGTGGGCGATATTAATGGAAGCGATAGGTTTGCTGTCCTTGCGGATGAAACTGCCGATATAGCAGGTGTGATAAATTTTCTTTTTTCAAATTTAAATTTTTTTAATTTTCGTTTTTAGGTATCGAACAACTATCCCTTTGCGCAAGATATGTTACGCCCGAACCATTTGTAATTAAGGAAGAGTTTCTTGAATTTATTCGAATTAAACAGTCAACTGGTATATGTTTGGCGGACGGAATTATAAGCAGCTTAAATAGAATAGGTGTTGATTGTGAAAAAATGCTCGCCCAAGGCTACGACGGTGCAGCAAGCATGAGTGGCTACATGCAAGGAGCACAAGCTCACATATCGCATAAATTCCCGTTGGCTACATATGTGCATTATGCTGCACATTTCTTAAATTTATCTGGTATAGCAAAGGAGCGATGCGTTGAATTAAATTAATTCGCACTATCTTATCGGTGATTGCGCAATATTATTGATCTATACTACATATCTAAGACGCAATTGGGTACTATGCAGTGCACGATTCATCCGCCGCCCTTGAACTATCGATGAAATTATGATACGTTCAAAATTAATCTTAGTTTAGTTTACAAAGAATATTGAAAATTCAGTTAAAACTATTAAACAGCGAAAGTGCAAAATTCATTACTTCGATTATTATACAAATTTAAGCATAGAAATCTCAATCATTTCTCAGATGATACACATACATATGTACAAATGAGTATTTATGTTTTACTTTGATTCTTATTCATAAAATTGAAAAAAAGGAAAATTTAAGTTCTTAAATTTAGAATTCATTATCTCGGCTTCCCCTGAGCGTGTCATCGTGGGTATCCTATTTGCTTGTTTCTTCCTTGAAAGGTAAAGTTATTATTAGTATTATTGATGTGTTGCAACAGGCTTGTCGTAAAATAGGTCTCCCTTGGTGGGTAGCAAGCACAGCTTAGCGATCGGCCGCACTATTTCTCCATTCGCTGTCTTCAGAGTCACTACTCGTACTTGACCGTCAGCACCCGGATGGCACTTTGTTACTCGACCAAGTATTCACTTACTCGGAGGGGTGGACTCGTTGCGCACAGTTACGATGCCCCCTTGTTGTATGTTTGGTGAAAACCGAAACCATTTCGTGCGCCGTTGTAAGCTGATAAGATATTCGTTTTGCCAGCGCCGCCAGAAGTGCTGCCTCACTGCAGAGATTAGCTGCCATCTTTGGTGTACACTTCCAGAAAACGCTTGACGCTCAGGCTCTGGAAGTGATTTTAGTGGTTCTCCCACAAGGAAGTGTCCGGGCGTAAGGACTTCCAAGTCGCTACGATGCGTAGAGTTTTCACATAAAGCGTACTAAATTCTTCATGCGATAATAAATTGTCAACCAAAACGCGCTTCAAATGGTACTTTATACGTTTGATTCCAGTCTCCCAGTAGCCACCCATATGTGGAGCGTTGGGAGGATTGAATCGCCATTCAATGGCTGAACTTGCAAAAAAATGTTGTGTCTTGTCGTCTTTCAGGCACAGTTCGTATTGTTTACGCAACTCCTTTTCGGCACCGACAAAATTCGTACCGTTGTCGGAGAGCATGACTTTACAAAGTCCTCTGCGGTTGACAAAAATCTTTAGCGCGTTGAGAAAAGACAAACTGGAAAGATCCCCGACGAGCTCGAGGTGCATTGCGCCAGTCGCCATACAAATAAATGAGGAGATATACCCCTTGGTGGATTTTGACCCCCTCCCATGCGTAAATTTGAGCAAATAAGGGCCTGCGAAATCTACGGCGGTATGCGTAAAACAGCGGACGTAAGTCGTGCGCACCGAAGGAAGGTCGCGCATTGATTGTGTAGCAAGATTTCGATTCAGGCGAGTGCATTTGACGCACTTATGATAGATATTGCGTATTAAGCTTCGAGCGCCGATAACCCAATATCACCGCTTTAACACTGTTTGGATTATGCGAGGCCCAGCATGCAACGTAAAATGATGTATATCACAGATAATTAATTTTGCCAACGGAGAATCTTTAGGTAGTATACAAGGGTGTTTTGCGTCGTAACTAAGGTTTGCTGATTTGAGCCGACCTCCTAACCGAAGAATACCACATTGATCGAGAAAGGGCTGCAAACGTAACAGGCTACTTCGCAACGGGATAGGTTTATTTTTTGCACACAGGGCGATTTCGTTACCAAAATAAAATTGTTGTGTATATTTGAGCAAGCAATGTTCTGCCTCTGATACTTTGTAGCAAGTCAGAGGTCCACTCAGCTTCATGACGCGTAGCTTGTCTGCGCGTGAATTGTTAATAAACCTCAGAACATAAGCCATGATTCTGCGAAGATTCGAAAGCAATGAATATTTCGTGAGTGTCGTCCATTGAGTATTGGAGTTCAAAACGTGAACGTGCATCTTCTTTCGTAACCCTATGTCGGTCGTATGCAGCTTCGAAGAAGTTTCGGTTTGAAACGGTTCTGCCACTTTTAAAAAGTCTGGTCCGGACCACCAAAGCTCGTGACCCAAGAGATCGACCGGTGAGATTTCTCTTGAAGCACAATCCGCGGGATTTCGTTCCGAGCGCACATGATTCCAACAATCAGGTGGGAGAGTCTCCTGTATATCTGCGACGCGATTGGCAACAAACGTTTCCCATCGACTCGGATGAGATTGCAACCAGGCTAGCGTTATCGTTGAATCGGTCCATGTAAAAAGAGGATATGTAATATTTTTCCAAGAACTCAATACACCTTTTACTAACTTTGCCGCGAGGTGAGCACCACACAATTCTAGTCGAGGTAATGTGGTCGTTTTGATGGGTGCCACCTTAGTCCTTGAGGAGACTAGTGCCATAGTGACTTGCCCATCATTGTAGACTGTTCGCGCATACATTACAGCGGCATATGCTCGCTCAGACGCATCAGAAAAGACGTGCAGTTCGGTAAAAGATTCATTGACTCCAGAGCCGAGCCAGCGGTCAACTCTCACATTAGCTAGCGATTCTAATTGTGAACGGTGTTCATTCCAAGGTCTTGCGATTTCATGTGGTACCAAGTCGTCCCAACCAACTTCAGCGCGCCATATGTCTTGGAGCCACATTTTCGATTTGACTGTCACCGGAGCGAGTAACCCGAGAGGGTCGAATAATGTGCTAGCGTCAGCAAGGAATGCTCTCTTTGTTAAAGCGACAGGAGGTTTTTGTAAATTAACTGCAAACGTAATGTAGTCTTTCTCAGTATTCCAAACGATTCCCAATGCATTGACGTTTTTGTCATCGACGATGTAATGCGAAATACACTGAGATATGTTTGAAATACTCTCCCTAAGCTCCGCGCAGTTCGTGGCCTATTTCCGCAGCTCGAAACCACCCTCTTGGAGAATTGTAGAAACGTTATGATGTATGGCCTTTAGGTCATCACTGCAGGATGCACCTATCAGCATATCATCCATGTAGAAATCCTGGGTAATCGCAGAAATGGCTGGGTTGCATGGGTTGGACGAATCCTTAGCTGTTTGTTGCAACGATCTAACGGCTAAGTGAGATGCAGCCGCAACACCATATGTTACGCGCAGCATGCGATAATCCTTAGTAGGCGAGTTGGAATCGAAGCGCAACACAATGCGCTGAAGATCTACGTGCTTCTCATCGACGCAAACTTGGCGGTACATTTGAATAGCGGTCCGCAGTGATTGAATAGCGGTGTGTTCTAAATCGCATCAATATCGAAACCAGATCTTGCTGAAGTTGTGGGTGGTGCGGCATGTAATATGCATCCTTGGTAGGTTCGGGCGCAACTTCCATATGATTCATTTCAAGCAACTCGTTCGTAAATTCGTTGTAACGCAACCGTAAAGAGTCATCTTTGGAAAACCTACGCTCGATTCGCAGCAGATTACGTACGGCGAATTCTCGCGATTCGCCCTGTATTACATTGGATTTAAGCGGTAGTTCAACTACAAACCGCCTATCAGGAGTGCGGTGATGCGTGTTTTCAAAGTGCTCTTCACAGATGCGTTATTCGTGCATGAAATGTGATTTGCGTGGCGATTCCTCAAGCTTCCACAACCTAGTGAGCGCTCTTTCAATTTGCACATCGCAGTGCAGCGACTGTAGATTTAGCGCGCGTGTCCTATCTAAGCTACCGAACAACGTCCATCCAAAGACCGTCTTCTGTGCCATTGGTGTGGCGGGTGGCCCCTTTCGAAGCTCCTCGCAGATCAATTCGTCGATACAATCCATCCCAATTAACACGTCGATGCGGCCAGGCTTCATATATTGAGGATCAGCTAAGAACAGATCTTGTATGTGCGACCAATTGGTGATGTTAATTCGATGCGTTGGCAGCTCAGATGTAATTTTTGGCAAAATTAAAGCGCTAATAGCATACCATTCATTGGAGTAATGAGAAGCGAGCGATAAAGCAGTTTCGCCCCTGCAGCGACCACCTTCAGCTGAACCGATACCAGTTACCGTTACGTTTGAAGATATGCGTGGTAACCCCAAGCGATGTACACATGCCTCTGTAACGAAAGATGCGTGCGATCCGGTGTCAAACAAAAGGCGAGCGGTTTGCCAACGATCTGCACAATCTCGAACTCTAACTAGAGCGGTAGCTAATAGCACTGTTTTCGGCGGAGTAGGTAGCGTATGAGTACCTATGCAGGACGAGACACAAGGAGCGGCAGTAGAATCCTTAGCTATTTTTGAGTTGGACGATTCGGGTAACGGAGTGTTTACAAGGACAGTATTTTCGGGGGTACGGTTAGCTTCGGGTGAACCTAGAGCATCATGAAGCAGAGTGTGGTGACGTTGATGGTATACGCGACATGTAGACGAGCTATTACAATTATTTTTGTAATGCCCTATGCTAAGGCAGTTTGTACATGCTTTAGTGTCTTTTATGAACTTGGATTTAGCTGATGAGTCCAAATTCCGAAACGTTCGCAACGCTAAGTGATGTGGCTGCGATACGTACGATGTGGCTCCGAGCTTTGCCGACAGATTTCGGCTTGGCTGCCGACGATTGCGTTGCTGGTGCGATGACCATCGATAAAGAACGACACCTCACTTCTAAAAATGTCGTAAGCTGCTAAAAAGTAGGAGGCTCGTCACTGACAAGCGACAACTCCCATTGCTTGCGCGTCTCAAACGCGAGTTTGCTTACAACGTCGTAAACAAGCCAATCATCCCAAAAGTCTATAGGATGCCCTAATGTTTTAAGTCCTCGTATATGCTGCTGAAAAGTGTTGAGAACGCTCTTGATGGACTCGGCGGTGTCGTTTGCAGCTTTGGGAATTTGTGATATCGCCCTGAGATGTGCGTCGACCATAACTCGCATTACTTTATAACGCGACTTAAGAGGTCCCCAGGCCTCTGTATAATTTGCATCGCTTATCTTAAACCCTCTGACTACACTAAGAGCATCCCCCTTCAAGCAGGTACGTAGGTAATGGAGTTTTTAAGCGCCCGACAAGGAAGCGTTAACGTCCACCAACGAAGTAAAGGCATCATAAAAAGCGACCCATTCAGTGGAATCACCCGCGATAGTTGGGAGATCCATCTTTGGCAATCGAATCGATGCTGACACATGAGCTGATGCATTGGGTGATGAATGTGTGGGTTGACTTGGTGAACTAACACTGCATTTCTGCACTCGTTTGAAGTTTTCCAAGGCCGTAGCGTAATAAGTCTCTGCTTGTATGCGTACTTATTCTTCTACCGCAACATTTTCGACTCCACAAGACTTTTCAACTTCGTCTTGCTCTAAATTGAAGCGCACCCATTGTTCCTTAAGGATCACCAAGTAACTTTCGACATTATCTATGTCCAATAAAAATGCATCGTCGTTGCTCTTTACCATATACCTTTTAATTGCATTAAGGGCAGAGTCACGGGGTCTCACATGTGCCGACATATTGCAAGTTATTTTGCAAGGGTATACAAGGACGGGTTAGTTTTAAATTTGTATGTATTTATGAAAAATTAAAACGTAGATTTAAAATAGTAGCTTTTATTTAATTGCAATAATAATCGTGGAATTAACAGCAAATATGATTTAATACATACATGTGCGGTGTTGTTGTTGTAGATGTAATATGCGGTACCAGCGGTATAGCGACTTGCAAGTTATTCTGGCAATTATGTTGTAAATGCGGTGTTTCAAATTTGCAGGTTATTATTGCGATCATTTTCTTCAGATTTTGAAGTAATTGCGGTATAATGCGGTGCGAGATATCCGGCTCGAAAGGTTCAAAAAATGGTTTAGCAAAGGAGCGATGCGTTGAATTAAATTAATTCACAGATGCGGGCGGCAGGTTATTCCTTTGTGCAAGTCTAGCGGGTGGCGGGTAGTACTTACGCGAATTCTGCAGCGGTGCGGTTGACTTCAAAGTTACCTTTCCTTATATGCGTATGAAGTGAAAAAACAGCGTATGTGGTTAGAACTTCATTTAATTTATAATTTATATTAGTTTACAAAATTCATAGCGGGCGGTAATCAAAAGCACCAAAGTAATAGTTCATTTGCGCAAAAAGAAGCAACGAATCAGACAAAAACAAACGTGTATTAGTTGCAGAAAGTAACTAATGAACACTGTTTTACCGGCGAAAGTGCCCGGTGATTGCGCAATATTATTGATCTATACTACATATCTAAGACGCAATTGGGCACTATGCAGTGCACGATTCATCATTAGCTATATCAAAAACTTGCGATATTAGTTATGTCCGTAATGCGTTGGGCACTTTGAAAGCAGTGTATAATTTTTTTAACACACAAAAGCGGCAGATATTACCACAAGAATCATTAGAGAAATATTCTTGCCCGATTTTGAAAAGAAAATTGAAAAGTGTATGTCCTACTAAATGGGTACAACGTTGTGAAGCAGTAGTCACTTACATTGAAATGCAGAATGCCGTAATAGATGAATTAGAGGTCGCAACTGAGTTAAAAGATCCAGCAGTTTCGTCGTCAGCTTTTCAGCTGCTGCGAACGATCAAAACATTAGAATTTCAAACATCGGTTCAAATAAGTGCCACTGTCTTATCGATCACCATGATACTGAGCAAAAAACTGCAAGAAAAAGAAATTGACTTGAGCGCTGCTTAGAGTTTGTGTGTTGTAGTAAGAGACGAATTGAAAATGAAGCGTGAAAATGCTGACGAAGTTTTCAATAAACTATTTACAGAAGCGGAAAAATTTTGTTTAACTCACGTCATCACCTTAGTGGTCCCGAAACGAAGTAACCATCTTACAAATGAAGATTATTTTCGCATACATGTATTTATTCCTATCTTGGACGCTGTTCTTCAAAACTTAGAATATCGCTTTTTGAATCATAATAACCTCTTATCATTCTTTAACGTACTCTTCCCAAACATACAAAGTGATGAATGCGCAAAGTTTTTAATTGGAAAATATGCTGATTTGTTGCCTTGTCGAGGAAGCATAATGACCGGACTGGCCGAAAGAAGTGTATGGCAAATATTATTACCCAACAAAAATTTTGGAAAGAGGATGCTTGCATTGGATTTGCTTAATGTAAGGCTAAAAGCAAAAATATATGTTTTTCAAATACTAAAATTTTGTCATATTTAAAAAAGTGTTATGTATTCTCCCGGTGCCTACCGCTACAAATGAGAGGTCGGTTTCCTCCTTGCGATTTATAAAAACTTATTTTAGAAATACAAGGAGCGAAGGAAGACTTAATGGCCTTGCTTCGCTTTCCATCCATAAATATATGGAAATTAAGCCAGAAGAAATTTTGGATGAACTGGCGAAAATGAAAAACAGGCGTATTCATTTTGCGCTATGAGATTGTTTTTTAAGCTGAGTTTTTGACCCTTGACACAAATTTTATGTTATATTTATAAAACTTACACTTAATACAAATCTGTGAATTGGTGATTTTTTCTTAATAAAAAATGTTTTAGTGTTCTGCTTGTTTTTAATTCTGAAATGATTGAGTATCAAACTAGTCAAACTAGAGGCAATTAAATTTCCTATAAATTGAGAAATTTTGATTTCAAGAAATGCTTAATTTGAAATTTGAGCTTTGATAACTTTTGTAGTTGTTATTTCCGTCATATTCTTACCTCAATGCAGAGTGCGTAGAGAGCCACTCAAAAAACAAAAGCAATGAGAACTAGTTTCAGAGTAATTCGTTGAAAGTAAAACTCTTGCATAAACTCCTCAAACACTTGTAGTTATTACTCTTTCACCGTATACCAAGAGTGCTCATCGTTGTGAGAACATCTGCACTGTTTTCATCCTCCAAGTTTTACAAATGATGCGCTCTTTATTTGAGTTGAAAAGTGATAAATACATCGATGTGAAATCTGAACATGGAAATGAAACGCATACGCTACCAATTTTTTTTTTCTTTATTTAATAAAAGTAACACATTTGCAGAAATACAGTCACGGAATTTTTATAAATATAGAGCTCATTCTACAACAAAAACATGTTAACCAAAATTTCAAACTTTGGTAAAAATTAAGGAAAATTCAGAAAATTGTCATCAAAATTTCAAGGTAGGTAGGTAGGTTGTCGCGGTTGCCTATAATACACACTTAGGCTCCAGGCCCATTGCGATACCGCATGTGGGGTTGGGGTCAGTGGCTCCCAATCCCTCCTAAAACCATTTTGAGCTTCGCAGGAATTTCAGAAGATCCTTGATTTCAACGCCTCTAAGGTCTTCAAGGTTGTCGAAGAATTGTCTATCCAGTGTGGAGATTCTTCGTCTGGATAGAGCAGGGCACTTGCAGGGCAGGTGCAGACTCGTTTCCTCCTCTTCTTCATCTTGACAACTTCTACAGAAGTCATGTAGCCATACGCCTAGTCGATAGGCATGCCTGCCAATTAGGCAGTGTCCTGTTATAACAGATACTAACAGACTGATAGTTTGCTTATTTAAGCTCAGTAGTAGGCCAGTGCGTTTCGCGCTGAGCGTTGGCCATAGTTTTCTGTCAGTTTTACAGGTGGTTTCGTCACGCCAGCTGTTGTTCGCTACTTTAGTACACCTCTCAGAGATAAGTGGCTTTCAGGTTTGTAAAGGTATTCATATTTCATTGTTTATATCCTCAATCGGGAGTTTGGTGCCAAGTCGCGCTAGTTCATCGGCCTCGCAGTTCCCTTCAATGTCGCAGTGTCCCAGAACCCATATCACCTTTGGACGAAATGACTCAGCCATCTCGTTAAGAGATGTGCGGCATTTCATGGCTACCATTGAGGTTGTCGACTGCTTCGTAAGGTATTTGATTGCCGCCTGGCTGTCAGTGAAGATGTAGATATCAGATATCATATCACACTTAACCAGTTATGTGGCTCGGTCGATTGCCATCAGTTCGGCCTGATAGACGCTACAGTAGTCCGGAAGACGAAAGCTAAGGGAGATGCCCAGGTGTTCGGAGTATACACCCCCACCAACCCTTCCCTCGAGCTTTGAGCCATCTGTGTATACATGGATAGACTCGCTACTCCTTATAGCGTCTCGCTAGGCTATAGTGGGAGCAGAGTTTGGAAGGGCGTGGCCCACCGGTCCGGGAAGCTCCGAAAACTCCGTTAGTATTCTACCATGACCATAATTGGTGTTTGACCACTTATTTTGACTATTCATACGAATTGCCGCAACGCTTGGGACTTGTTTGGCGTGTAGATCTACCGGAAGAAAGTTCAGTAAGGCATACAGTGCCTTGGATGGTGTTGTACTCATTGCACCAGTTATGAGTGTGGACACGCGAGCTTTTGGACCTTATCCATCTTTTTAAAGTTTACCCCTTTACCAAGGGTGTCCTACCATACGACTACACCGTGATAGAGAATTGGCCTAACTATCGCTGTGTATAGCCGTGTATTATTTTGGGTTCCATCCCCCATCTTTATCCTATTGACCTGTTGCAAGAGTATAGTGCTACTGTTGCTTTTCGCACTCTATCTGCAATATTGGGCCCCCAGTTTAGTTTCCTATCTAGTATGAGACCTAGATATTTGGCCTCTTCCTTTACTTCAAGGAGTTTTCCCTCTAGAGTTATGGCATCGAGGTCGGGTATCTTGTGCTTCCTAGTGAAGAGCACCAAGTCCGTCTTTCCAAATTTCAAACGTAATTTAAAAATAACACATTTGCGGAAATACATTAACAGTTTTTCATGGTCATTTTGTTAGTAAATTTTTTGTAAATACAGAGCTCATTCTACAAAAAAAAAAAGAAAAGGTTATCATAATCCGGTGCATATGGTCTTGCGTTTGCATATTTTGGTGCATTTGCGAATTTTGTGATTGCTACCACGCCAGCCGTTCGCATTTTATTGTTGTGAGTTTGCAAGTATTCTTCGAAACTTATGTACGCATATAAATTTTCACTACCTGCATCTGTATTCGCTAAGTATTTACAGCGGTAAAATACAATCGAAAAACGAGATAATATGGGAAGATCGTACTTTTAATCGTTCGCGATAAAATTTTTCCGCACCCTGCTTTTTAGTTACATTTTTTTCCTAACGTGCTAGATTAGACCTTAACAAACGAAATTTTCAATATATTTCAATTTAAGTAGGTAATACACATATGGCCAATTCTACGGCTGGTAACGTTACATTCGCTCGAAGTTTTATTTAGTTCATACGAAAGAGCCACAAAGATACAAGAAAAATTTTGAGGCTTATATTATTAAACAGAGCTA
>JAPVRG010250096.1:0-12074 GCA_029783565.1 Rhagoletis cerasi
CATTAAAATAATTGTTCAGAAATGGGAAAATGCGTATTGTGCGGTAAAAGACGTGGATCATTTTTTAAAGTTCCGCAGGATCAGTGGAGAAAATCCAATTGGGACTGAGCTTGTGGCATGCAGCTTGCTGCAAACAGTTAGGTGTATTCCGACCATTTTTTGCAATCGGATCTCATTGTTGGAGCGCAACGGATCTACTTAATGCCCAACTCTGGTCCTTCCCTTAATTTTAATATACCATCACGATAAGTTTGTGGGCCTGCACATGAAATTTTGCATACTTCGCAGTAGTGCAGCTACTGCGGACGTGGCGGAGGCTTAGTGCGTAGGCGGGCTGCATTTGCATCGCCAGCTGCAGCACCCTTCAGGGCACGATATTGCCAGCCACCAGTTGAAGGCCTATTGGACTTCGGCTTAGCAGTGCCGGTTTGATGTTGCTGTTGAGCAACATACATTGAAGAGGCACTATACAGTGCAGACTCGTAATTACTATAAGCATTAACACCGGCGGTAGTAGTAGCTGCTGGGGTTGCCGCTAATTTAACCGCTTTATCCTTGGCTCCGACAGCTTTTGCGCCTGCATTTACATTTTTAACCGGTGGCGCCGAATAATGCGTCTTACTAACCGTAGCCGCTGGTGCAGTGTTGTAGCTAGCTGGCGCTTGTTGATAATAGGAGCGACTGTTATCGCCGTAGCCTGCATAGCCGCTAGCTACGGAAGCGCCTGCAGCTGCATAACCCCTTTGACCAGCAGCTTCAATTCAATATTCGCTGCATTTAAGCCATGGCACAATAGCGTAATGTAAGGAGCACTTACTCGCTTATAGTAGTATTGTATTCGCTTTGTAGTTCCTGAGGGAATCTTTCGTTAATAATGTTGTTAGTTATGTTGTGCAATGTTTGGCGTTAAAATTTTCTTTGAAAACTTTATAAATTTCATAATAAAATTATTTGCTTGTTTCATAAATTGTCAAACTCAGCAAATTTGACATTTCCCGTTTGACAGCTTATGGACCTCAATCTACAACAAACTACATGTATTTGTTGTATTCGCTCTAGTGCTTCTACCTGTTTATTGTGCCATGGTAGCACTCCAATTTCTTTTTTGAAGAAAGTTTTTTAAATGAGGATCTATTAAAATAGAGCATGGTGCGCTAATTTTTTTAATATTTTCAAAATTGATAAAAAGTTCTGCAGTAAGTTCTATGGAGATACCTTACTTTTATATGTTGGTACAAATCCCCCTTGTAGGCGGGCCACTGGGAAAAGGGGGCGTGGACCGCCCATTTTTTCTAAAATCTAATATTTTGACAGTAGAAGTCTGCATACCAAATTTGGTGAAGCTAGTTTTTCGGCAAATATTTTTTGCAACGACTTCGTGTTTTTCGGCCATAGTGTGATGATGCGGGTTCGATCCCTGCTGAAGTCTAGAAAAAGAAGTCTGATGAGAAGATGTGGTGATCTCCGAAATAGCAGCTATAACTTCTACCCCTTGGACTTTGTTGCTTTTTCCATTTTTCCTAAAAACAAATCGTGGTACAAAGCTCAATAACCTTGTTAAAAATAAATGTAATTACGCCACAATAATAAAAACAATGAAATAGTTTAGGATGAGCCTGCCTAAATCTATGCATTGATTCCATACAACTCATGTATCGAATTTAATAATAGCAATCACCCTGTACAAGTTTAAATAGCGGCGAATCAGCTGCACTTGATAGGAGTAGATTGTATAAGGAAATG
Organism: Rhagoletis cerasi; assembly: GCA_029783565.1. NCBI lineage: Eukaryota > Metazoa > Arthropoda > Insecta > Diptera > Tephritidae > Rhagoletis > Rhagoletis cerasi. The sequence goes on from JAPVRG010250096.1 coordinate 1,744, forward strand.
GAGTTATAAGTGCAGAATATGTACATTTCTCTGATTAAAAAAATTTATATTGGGATCGATAGAGATCATTGCGGTGAGTATAATCGTATAGTTTTTTTTTGGGGGAAACAACAATTACAAAAGTTATTAAGAGTCAAAGTTCAAACTAAAAAATTTTTTAAATCAAAATTCATTAAAAACGAATTAATGTATTTTAAAAGTTTTGGGTGCATTTGATAGAAAATTTAATTCCCTTTAATTTGATATAAATAGTTTATATATCCCTCGTTTAATTTTCGCAAAAATCGAATTAAAAGTTACAGGCTATTGTTTAGTTATTTGTACAATGATTTCGGGTTATCGTGTCCAAATGGGTTAGCCGATACAAACAATTTTTAAACACACTTGTAGTCAAGGGTCTGAACTTTATTTTGATACCAAATTCTATAATTTTCGTCCACTAATTTATTAATAAATTTGTTTTGAAAAATGCATTATTTTGGAAATGTCGGAAATATGCGTACATTAATTACTCTTATTCTGCCTTAAAACAACCACTTAATCAAAAAAATTTTATGTTCACATTCACTTAACACATTGAATTATTTGTTATTACTTCTTCTATTGCTTTAGTTTAAGCTAATTTATCGTAATTTATAAAATAAAATCACCTTTGTGCCTTTGATTGCATATGCGAATTAAATAGCGGACTTGGGCTGTCAAACAGTACGAATAGACATAAAAAAGGAAAATATGCAAAAAAATTTAAATAGACATCACTATTGATTACAATAAATGTTTTATACCCGGGTACTTCACTGGCGCGGCAACCCCAGATTTACCACACAGAAAGGAGAATTCTAGTTGCCTCTTATTTTCCCAAGGCTACATCACTGGGGCGGTAGCCCCAGTTGGTCCACACCAAAAGGAGAATTCTATTTGGTAAGGGTTATAATCCTAAAGCGCGGCCGAAGGCCACCCACGCGGAAAGAAGTTCTGCCATTCAAATCTGCAATGGTATCGGTTGTTGTATCAAATAAAAGCTCGATTTACACCCTTTTTTACGGTTGTACACTTGTTCTGAAATGGATAAGCAACGACAGCTTTCGGGGTGTACATAGCTCAGTGGTTAGCACTGCTGGCTTTGTACATCGATGATGAGGGTTCGATCCCTGCTGAAGTCTAGAAAAAGAAGTCTGATGACGAGATGTGGTGATCTCCGAAATAGGAGCTATAGCTTCAACCGCTTAGACTTTGTTGCTTTTTCCATTTTTCCTAAAAAACAAATCGTGGTACAAAGCTCAATAACCTTGTTAAAAATACAAGGTTTTTAACTAGCTCTTGGTTCTTAAAATCTTGACAGTCTTCTCTGTTTTTACTAATTTTGGTTATATTTTTCTCTTTCTGTTTATGCAAAAGTTTCTTTGAGTTTTTGCCACTTTGATTTATCAATTTGCTTACGTAAAGGATTAATGGGTTTGTGTACTGTCGTGGTATGTATTGTGTCATTATAAATTTGTACAGTTTAAACACTAAAGTTTTGGCGTCAATTTCCTTGTTTTTCTTATCTAGTTTAAATTTTCGTATGTGCTCATTGAGCGTTAAATGGAAGTGTTCTATATCAGAATTACCTGTGTGTGTATTAGGTGATGTGAAATGATATCCAACATTTTCTGAAGTTAGTAAATTTTTAATTTTTTGCAGTGTTAAAGTCATTATCTGATATAACTTTAGTCGGTTTGCCCAAAATAGCGAACCTTTCTTTTAACATGCCCACAATAGTTAATGAGTTTTTATCGGGCAGAGAGTGAATGGATACATATTTAGTACGTTTATCTATGCAGGTTAAAAATGTAGTGTTTTTGTTTAAAAACCAGATATCTATATGTATAATTTTATTTTGATTTTTAGGTGTCTCTGTAATACAAAACTTATTTCTTAGAGGATGTCGATCATATTTGCACATGTTGCATATGATGCAATCATTTACGTATATCTAGACCTCCAATTTGAAATTTGGAAAATTATAGAGAATTTATAAAAGATTTCAGTCGAGTTGCCCTTCCAATGAAATGACTACATGTTTAAAAAAAAAAAGAATCTAAAATCAATACAAATGTCAAGAAATACAGGTAATCTTTTTATAAATTAAAACTCATTACTTCAAGTCCAGTATTAGCATATCCCGACTTTCGAAAAATATTTGTTATAGAAAAAGAGCTACTTGGAATTGTTTTGGCGACGAAGCATTTTCGACATTTCTTATTTGGTCGAAAATTAAGATTCAAACAGACCATCGCCCATTGCTTTGGCTGAACTCACTAAAAAAAAGCTAATATGAAGTTGCAGCGCTGGAAGAAGGAAAATCCATCTGACTTAGCAACAATACATAGTGGTGAAGAAAATTTGGAAGACCACATCTACATAACTGAAACCCCTGTTAATATATATAAACACCAAATCATTATAGAGTTGTATATAAAAACAAAACGCTAGTTACTCTTAAAATGTATGACGAAGAGTATATAAAAAATATTTTAAAAGAACTTTTATCTATTAAGGGAACCATCGGCATATTTTGTAGCAATTTCGATATTTTCAAATTATTTCAAAATACTATAGTGAACTACTTTTCGAAAGTACCAGGGACTAGATTTTTAAAATGCTGCAAATTTTTAAAAGATATAATGGATAAAGTTGAGGTATTAGAAGTAATAGAAAAACGCCACAGCGCTAAAAGCCACAGAGGCATAGAAGAGAAATACAACAATCTTTAAAGCCAGAGAGACCAAGGAATGACCTTATTTGCTTCCGAGTTTGTGGAAGTTTTATTTTATTAATTACTTTTATTTTTCCAGTGGTGTAGTGGTAAGCAGTGCGCGCTTCCACTCCGCAGGCCTGGGTTCAAGCCCTGGTCAACGTCGCAAAAAAGTTTAGAAAAAAGGTTTTTTCTTAACAGCGGTCACCCCTCGGCAGGCAATGGCCAACCTCCGAGGGTACTTCTGCCATGAAAAAGCTTCTCACAAAAATACAATCGCCGTTCGGAGTCGGCATAAAACTGTAGGTCCCTCCCCTTTGTGTGACAACATCAAGGCGCACGCCACAAATCGGAGGAGAAGCTCGGCCAAACACTAACATATGTGTAAGCGCCAAATTATTATTATTATTATTTATTTTTCCAGGATTTGGCTTAATTCCATCGGCTGAGATTATGTGTCCTAAACATTCGGATTCTCTTTTAAATAAGTGGCATTTATCAATCTCTAAATTAAGGTTGTATTCAGAAAATAGTTTGAAATTTTTTTCTAAAGAAATTAAATGCTCATGAAGTGAAGTAGAAAATACCAAGATCTCATCAAGATATACTACGCAAATGTTGTTAACAAAATCATGCAGAACTTCATTCATCATTTGCTGAAAGGACGCCGGGGCGTTTTTAAGCCCGAAAGGCATGCGAGCATATTCATAGTGACCTGTTGAAGTGGAAAACGCAGTTTTGTGTCTGTCTTTCGGACAAATTGAAATCTGATGAAAGCCCTTAGCTAAATCTAACGTCCAAAAATAATTTGAATTGCTTAGTTTTTAGAATAGGTCCACTATATTTGTTATAGGGAATTTATCTTCAACGGTCACATCATTGAGCCTTCTGTAATCAATGACAACGCGACATTTTTTGGAACTACCCAAATAGGTGCTTAGGTGCTAGAAGAATTTGTTAGTATACCAGACTTCAACATATCTTTTACCTGTTTATCCACTTCTTCTCTATGAATTTCAGGAAATCGATAAGCTTTTGAATAAATGGGTATGTCGTTAATGGTTGGTACTGCATGCTGATATTTACCATCAGTTGTTGTTAAAACGACCCCTTCTTTACAAAAAATTGAATTAAATCTTTTTATTATGGCTGTTTTTCTATTGCTTCTTTGTTTAAATGATCAATTGTTAATTTTTCTATAATGTGCTGAATATCTGGCTTATGAAATTGAATTTCTATTATTTTAGAACATAAATTGCCTAACTCCGATTTTTTTATTTTTGTCTCAATGTGGTCATCAAATAGTTTACGATTTTTCCGTTATCAACAAGTGTTTTTCAAAATCTATTTTTGCTTTTAATGGTTTTAGTATATTACAACCGATAATTCCATGAAAGTTATTATCTAAGTTAGGTTCTAACATTTCTACTTTGACATTTGGTAAACTAAATTCTTTAAACAGAGGAATAGTTACTTTTGATTATATCAAAGCTTTTTAATTTATTGTAGTGTAATAGGGTTGTCCAATTTTTGTCTATAAGTACTGTTAAATAAATTTCTTTTGATTAAAGATGTAGCGGCTCCAGAATCTATTAACAGAATCTTTAAATTCAAATTGGCAGGGATTGAAATTCACTCGGAAGTGAATTGCAGAACCTGCCTGATTGTCTTTCTTTTAATCAAAATTAAGGAATTTTATTGTGCATATTTTTTTTTTGAGAATATTTCGCTGATTTTAGTGCTTATTTTGTGCGCATAAAACGTGATTTTTCGCGCATATTTTTATCTTCTCTAGTCATGACTATTATATAGGGAAGAAATCTGTAGCGTGCGAGTGAAAATTTTCTGCTTCGATGTTGTCAATTTCCATTTGTTCATCTCGTTGCAGTCTCGTACTGTTTGAATTCCGCCTGTTTGTTGTTGTATTTGACACTCTAGTTTGTGAGCTTTTCTGGTAATTGTTAAGAGGTCCTCGTCTAGGATTTGAGGTTGACTCCGGTGCCCTACTATTTTGCAGATTAGTATTGCGAAAGTTTCTGTTACTATTATTGTTCAATGTACTTTGTTGTACAGGCTGTTTTTAGTTAACATTTCTTCAGCCTCTGTTATTGTAATTCAAGTTTTTGTACAAGTAATTAGTTTCAATTAAAATTTCTTTAGCCGTTATCGATGATTTTGGGTTTCTAGCATTAAGTATTAATTTTGGTTCAAATGGCAATTTATTTATAAAAATTTTTAAAACCATTTTTTCGTTAGAAACGAAGTTATACCAATAATTATTTTCGAGGGTTGCTCTCAAATTCAGCTTTATTAGTTGTCCAACTAAATATTCATACAAGTCATTAATTGTAATCTTACATTCTGCGGCTTTTATTTTATTAACAATAGTTTCAATATTTTCGAAAATTCCTAAATTGGGGTTTAATATATTTTTAATAGTTTTAGTTTAGTATTTATAAGCGAAATATTTGCTTTACCTACTATTTTATTACGTATTCTTAAATCAAATAGCCTTAGGAAATTAGGTTCCGTTGTTGTTGTAATGTTCCGTAACTCATCTATATGTAGAATAAACAAGTCCAGCTCCTCAGCTTTTCCGTTAAACTCTGGAACATCTGCCAACAAATCGAAGGTGGTGTGGTGTGCCATGATTTTGCAGTATTTAATGTGTTGTTGTAGACTTGATGAACTGTAATTTTTCAGCTTTAAAATACAGCTATTTTCCCAGCGTCTCGAATTTCTTTTCAGAAACTTTTTATTTTTTATTTTTATGAATTCTTATATTCAATTGAATATATACACACATACATATGTATATAAATTTTTTAAGAGTATTTATTCTGATTTTGTTTTCTGTTTGGCCATAAAAGTTTACTTTGGCGAATCACTTTTTGTATGAATATTTTATTCAAACGGTTAGCACTCTAATTTGAGCACTTTTCTGTTTTTAGAATTAAATTAATATTAAGTTTTGAAAATATTGACCATTTACACACGGGTATTCCGTTGTTTTCGCGACTGCGCCAGCGAAGTAAAACACAATGAAAATTGTTTTTGTTGTTTATTTATTTGCTTTAGCTATTAAAGCTTGACGTCCCTCGTTCAAGTACAAATTCAAACTAAAACTACGAAGAAGCGTAAATTACATACTAAGATAGTAAAAAGGAGAAAAAGGAAACGAGATGTAAATAATATTAACGGATCTGGAAGACCATCCGATCATAGAGAGGATTATAATAGTGCAAAGAGAGTTTTACATGACTATAGGATTGCTGACATCCGTCAAGCCATCAAGTTCCTGGAGGCGCATGCATCGTGCGTGCAACCAAAGTGGCGTTTGTCCCTGTATAAAAGCGAAAAGCTGCATGGCAGATGTCTATAGTGATCTGGAACTAAAGGTATGCCGAAGAAAATATGCTTTCATAATAACGTATCGCCATCACGGTGTAGAGAACAAAGGTGGCGCCGCCAGTGGTACCGCTATTTTGGTTTTGCCGATTTTGACAATTTTTAATTGATAGTAAACAGCATCTCAGTATGTACACAATAACTTCCCATGCACTGAAATTCACTAATTTTCCACGAAAATCACCTTTTTTAACATTCTCTTTATTTATTTTCTGTATAAATCACATATTTTTACAACTGAACACAACAAATCGCGTTTTTTTCATCGACTGTTTTCACAGTTTTCTTTCACCTATTCGGCTCTGTTTACTTTCAATTGAAAATTTCATCGCCACCAGGACAGCGCCATCTTGTATTCTATCATTCTTATATCGCCATCAGGTTCGTGTAGAGCAGGCGTGCTCATGCAGTCGCTCAATTGGCTCAGTTGGTTCAAAACAATATCGCTGTGGCTCATTTTGGCTCACTTACAACAAACACAGAATTCGTGGAAAAGCACAACACGCAAAATGTTCACGGACCAAAATCGATCGACATTCATTTGGCTTACAACAATATCACTGTGGCTCACTCACAAACAAACATTTTTTGGAAGTTTGTATTTACATACATACATATGTACAACACGCAAAATATCACAGCTTGCAAGGCGCATCCATACAAGGTGATAGCAATTGCATATAATTAAAAATCCCGTGTATTTTGTTACTGCTTTTTAAGACGTAAGGACGTCAAAACGAAAGAAAATGGGAGATAATTTTCGTCATTTCGTTTTGTTGACATCCTAGAGTTACGCCATTTCGTCTTGGATGGCATTCCACTGTACTAGTGTAGAGACAAAATTTTCAAAGAAGCTGTTCTAGTAACACAACCTTGTATAGATGCGCCTTGACAGCAAGCGTTCACTAAGCTGTATGTTTGTATTATTGATTTGTTTGTTAAAGAATGTTCAGACAGAAATTTAATAGTCAATTAACCTTTTAATTGAGCCAAGGTTTTAGGGTGTTTACACACAGTCAGCTTCTCCTTAGCTACAGTGATGGAAAAGTTGGTGCAATCGTACCTTTCTTTAATTTGAAAGTACATTCGGTACAAGCACACCATTTCAGGTACATTTGGAACGTAGCCAAATGACCTTTCAGGAAATCTTTTCTTATTTTCATTGACATTTCAGCGCATTTTCAGTAACTTGTCCAATAGCCCCTCTTTGTGAAGTGGCATATAAATGATACAAAGGGGTGGTCAAAGTAACGTAACTGTAGTTGATTGCGCCAGATAGACAAAGAAAAGGAGAAAAGTGATTCACCTTTTCTAAAACAGTTTTGTCTCAAATATATTGTCTTTTTATAGCCAAATTTGCGTGATGTGAGTCTAAAAGTTGATATGTTATCGAAGGGAGAGGTTATCCTCTGATTTTTTCAACTATATACATAACCATACATACTAATATTTTAGGAACATTTAAGGTAAAATGTTTCCGCGAATTAGGTACAATTTGAAAACTTAATGTTCCATCCCTGGTGGTTATTTATTCAATACACAAACCTCGCTGATTGTTATTTATACACATACCAGGAAATCAAAAATAAACATACCCAGTAGGTATGCATGAAAAAACTCATTCAATCAGCACTCCATTAAGCACTAACCGACCAATTAAGAATTGAAATCTTGTATGGTAAATCGAGCTCAATTAGCGGTTTAATCGATAAAGCTTGGCTAATTACTCGATTAACTGCCGGCCTGGGTTGAAATATTTTTTACAATTCCCAGAACTATGTTGTTGTAATTGATATTGACGTTGTTGTCGTTTGGCTCAGTAACTTAAATTTGTTGAGCACCCCTGATGTAGAGCTTGAAGGATGATCAACTTAAAGTTATAAATAAAGGTTATAATGCCATATAATATTTGATATATAAGTCAGGAAAAAATCCTTATTTATGTAAAATCTATAACAGCTTAGTAAATAAATGTGTCAAAACTGTATTCTGTGTTGTTTCGTTTTCTCTGGGCATCGATATTCTGAAAGGGCCATACAAGCGTTAGGGAAAAACGTTGAAATGGGTTTATTTATCACATAATTAACAACTTTTTATATTTGGATGCAAATTTTATTTTTGTATTAAATCCCAAATAACTCATCAAAAATCTCCCTTTTCAAAAAATTCCAATGTGGCAACGCTATGCTTAATGTTTATATCTGGAAAAATGTCAAAAATCTGCTTTATAATCAAAAAATAGTAGTAATGGAACTACCTTCTTTTTTGGGTCATGGACGATCTGCATGTGCCCTTCAGAATTTTCTGTATTTTGGTAAAACGATAGGGTTGGATGATAGATTTTAGTACCCTAGGGATTTAAAAAAATTTTTAAATTAAATTTTGATATGTAATAGTGCAAATAAAGCCTTTTCAGATTATTAAATATTTTTATTTAAATAACTACCGACCCGGCGCGCTTCGCTACACCCTACAAATTGAAAGATTGCGATATGTACATTTGTTCATTACACACATAACTAAATCTCATAGTAAAGCTCTCGAACAAACAATGTTCTTTGTTTTCCCATCTCGAGCGTAAGCAAATAAATCAGTCGGCTTGCAAACGCGGGAACGTGTAACGTACAGCTGTCAATGCGAATTGCAAAAATCAGGAGGAAAAGTGATACAGTTGGCAGAGAACATTGAATAATGAGAAGGAGCATTGAGAGAAATCTCGCTGATTTACGGTCCAACTAAACGCCGCTACGTACCCACCACACGGCCAGAGAACATTGAATAATGAGAAGGAGCATTGAGAGAAATCTCGCTGATTTACGATCCAACTAAACGCCGCTACGTACCCACCACACGGCCGCGTACCGGCTAGGTACCCACCACTTTTTAACAGTGAGCGCGTGAGGAGCGCAAATTAGCAGAAGTTGAACAATTTATCAATTGCGAAATGTAATTTGTTTTTTTGTGCATGTTTATATCAATAAACAAAATAACTTTTGATAGTTATTTTATTGCTCCTTCCATTGATTTTTTTATGAAATGTTGCTATATGAACTTAGTATTTGATAAAACCTTTGGGAAATATGTGCATGTACATATGTGTGTATTTAACAAATTATGTTTTTTTATCACAAGGTCGATATAAATTAATAAAAGTAAAATAATAAACTATATATTTATAAACTTAGTTTCATTTAAAGAATTCATAAATTTGCTATCAATTTTTTCTAACATTCATTGAAAAAGACAAACGGATACATATGTATGTACATATTAATAAATATACATGCATACATATTTACGATTGATCTACTTTCGTCTTCCCCACGCCGCCTTCCATCCTGACAAATTCTTAAATTTCCGCGAAATGGCACGTGCGCGACAAATTTTAATCCTATCAATACGAAATATTTAGGCTTTCGTATTCGTTTGTATTCGTTCGTATGTAATATAGCCAGATTCGTACATTTTGTATGGAGAATAATTTTAATTCAGTTGAGATTCTCTATATAAACATGTTTTCGACCATATGTGGAACTTTCATGAAAAACAAATTATAAAAATTGTATTTTATTAACAACTCAAATGATTAATACACAAAAAGACGCGTCCGGTAAAATGGTTTAACAGCAAAGTTGAGTTGACATATCGAGCCTTAACCGCCAAAATAACGTAACCGATATTTTTTCAAAAATTTTCTTTTTGGTGCAAAACTGCATCTAGATGCTCTGGGAACATTTCGCATCATAAAGAAAATTTTGAAAAAAAAAATGTTGCTTACGTCATTTTGGCGGTTAGGGCTCGATATTTATACGCTTACATTCGTACATACATATATATACACATAAACACTAGGCCTGCACCTACTTGAACGACGCATTACAAGTATTTTGATGTGTTTGAATCTTTTTATGATACTGAAAAGTTGCGTGCGCATGAAAAAATTTAGAAATCATCCTCGGATATATGTAACTATATATTTATGAAAGCTTTAATGTATCTGACTGTTAATAGTGAACAATAAATAAAATATTTTTTTTGTATTCATATAAATTTTGTTCAAGGCACCTCGACCCACCTTTATAAAAATCGCGGACGCTTGGTGGACAAAAATTTTACAATTTATGACCGAATCGTGTGCAGACCGGCTAGGTTGCCAAGTTATATTTGTGAGCTTTTGATAAAACCA
>JAPVRG010250103.1:8126-25203 GCA_029783565.1 Rhagoletis cerasi
TTTGCCTATGGAATTGGCAGTGAAAATAATTTTATTTTTAACTGTTTTTATAAACATAAAAATGATTACATTCTGGAAATTTTATAATTAAAAATATTTATTATTTCAAGTATAAAAATTATATTTAGGCAGTTAAAAAGTGGGTTTATTTGTCCTAAATGCTTAAGTTTTGCATCAGCCGTAATCATTTTTTATTGCTTTGTAAATAAAAATTCTTTCTTCACAAAGCAGCAATAACTTTTTGACGTCTGCTGTAAAACTTTATTATAAAGGACAAATAAAAAACTTGTGAATTACCAAAGCGGTTTTATAAAGGATTATTTAATTTTTTAGTAGTTGGAAGAAAACCATATTTATTGGTATACAATGCAAGGAAATGTTCCTTCAGAGTAATTTTCTTGTTTGGGCGTTACTCTTGTTTTCGCGCCCTAGTTTTTAAGTACTTCAATACAAATCGGGAGTAATAATCCAATCATTACATTGTGCCAAAAATACATTAATAATTTTTAGAAAAAAAATGTATTCGTCACACATCGCGCTTTACACCACTGTGCTGCGAAATTACTCCGCGCTCACCAATACACCCTCAAAACCAATTTTGCCGACCTCTGCACTAAAACCATTGTTGTTCTATACGTGAATAAAAAATAAAAAATTTAGGAAACTGTTCAACTTCGGCTCTGTGGAGACCATTGCTTTCAACACCATTTGTGCTTGCCGAAGTTTAACTGCAGGAGCCGAGTTGCCACAAATATGTATGTATTTACATACATATGTATGTACGAGCGATTTCGACGATTGTAAGAAATGTGATTCAAGTTGAACATTTGGAAACACATTTACATGTTGTGGCTGTAGCTGAGTAGACAGAGGTACTTGTTGTTATTTGTAAGCTTCCAGACGGTCCGGGTTCGAATACCGTCAGAGGCAACATGTTATAAAATGATAATAAAATTTTTTTTGTGTTTCCGAAATATGAAAAAGAATCAGTAAAGTGCAGAACGTAATCGTATTCGAACGAAAAAATCGGCATACAAACATCAGTGTGGTTAATATAACCAAAATCATTGTTGGAAATATTAACAATGCAATGTTAATATTAACCAAAAATCACTTTGATTCCTTTTCATGTTTGAATTTGGTAATATTAACCAATTTTTGGTTGATTTTTTTCTCAGTGTATATTTGTAACGTAAAACTGTAAACGAACTACATTTGCAACAAAAATTACTTTAATTTTTATGCTGCTCGAATTTATAATTTTTAGAAACACACCGACACACAATTGTCTTCCTGTAATTTGCTGCTAAATAACAAATTTTCATCCACCTACTATAGATGCCTGTAGACAAAGTGGGCGATATTCGCATATTAGAATAAATTGCTTTGTAAGTAAGTAAATACAATACTCATTTAATGTAATGGCAAAGTAAACAATTGATGAATTAATTTGTATCACGAAGGCTTTCAAAACATTTAGTGTAGCAATTCAATTGGAATTTACGACAATAAAACTGACAAATTTCCATGGCAATGGAAACAAAACTAATGGCAATTAGACAAGAATAGATACGAATGTGCATATGTAATTAGGTATGTATGGACATAACGTATACTGCGTACACAGGTGTGTTTGTTGTAGCATTTACATTAGCCCGCACCACTTTACAAGCAAACCAAAAAAAAAAGAAAGATCCCCGTAATCACTGAGTCTAAAGTATTTTTGCAAAATAATTTCGAAAAAAAAAATTTGTTTGGCCACAGTTTTTTATATTTTTTGGTGACACCCACATTCTGAAATAAAATTTTTTTGAATAGTTCTACTGGAATAATTAAAATACTTGCTTACCAAAGGTTTAATGGTTTCTAGTGAGCTTTAATTTGCTTACATTAGGGTGGTATGTTAGGGTGATAAAAACTGATATCTGATGGGTAACTACTAGAACGGGGTACTTGAGGTCAATGAACTCCGGAATAAAAAAGTTGTCGCCTCAGCAAATCAATGTATCGCACTTTAAGATCCGACTGTAATTTCACGAGTTATTTATGTATGATGCAAAATTTAAAAAAGCGACTCGTCGAACTGTTTTTTCTATAAGGTACTAATATACATACGAAATTCAGCCAGATGATGAGGGTTCAAGTGGCATAGCAGCAATGGGTGGCAGAGAGGAGAGACGCTGGATTGGAGATGCATCTTACTTAATTAGTTTTAAGTGCTTATATTGGCAGAGTTGCATGTATTCGCATGATTAACATAGATACAAAAAGACGTTTGTTCATATATACTTAGTGTACAAAAGTAAGCAAGTTATAAGTATTTCTACAAGTACACTTACATGCATACATCTATTTTTCTTTTTTGGGCCTGTAACCGCGTGAGCGATTTCGACTGAGTTCAATAAAGTACGCCAGTCGATTTCATTCTGTGCCAACCGAAGCCAGATAGAAATATCAAGTGAAGCCAAGTCCTTTTCCACCTGGTTATTCCATTGCAGAAGTGACCTTCCTCTCCTACCACCAGCGGGTATCAATTCGAATAATTTCAGGGCTGGAACGTCTTTGTCCATTCGAACGACATTACCAAGCCAGCGAAGCCGCTGTACTACGTCTATGTCATTGTAAAGCTGTGGTATTCGCCGTACCCAACGCGGAAAGGCCGGTAAAATTCTCATTTAATTTTTTGCATCCTCCAGTAATAATACGCCCTTGCAAAAGATTGTACCTGAGCTGTTTGGTGCTGCAGGCTTTACTGCCTTTTCTAGCATTAGAAAAAAGAAATCTCATGAAAGGGAGTCGCCCTATCTGAATTTTTGTTTGGAATCGAGCGGCTCGAAGAAGAACTTCCCAAATCGGATGAAGACGATGATGTTGCGCAATGCCATTATATACAGCCATTTGGGTTTCGCGGGGATACCAATTCAGACATCGCGGCGTATACGCGACGTCGATCTTCTTCTCAGCAGTATTTTCCAAGATTTGGCGTACAATCAGGCAGCACCCAGAAGTCGCCTCATCCCTCTCTTTCGTCGGAACGTGGGCAGAAATTAACTAGATGTTGAATAATCTCGCTTTGATGCGGATTATGGTGAAAAATTCGTTCACTAGGGTGAACGACTGTACTCGGCGGCGGAGTCTCTCTGTAAGTACAAATCCGACAACGAATTTGCGCTCATTTACGTGGCAGCTGTAGTTGACGTCGCAAGGTCCTATCAAGATATCGATTTTGTCTATTTCATCGGAGGTTTGCTTTGATTACTACTCAGTGAAAAAATTAAACGTAGCATGCCACGTATCAGCGAGAAAAAAACAACAACAAACGTCCTACGATTTTGTCATTGATTGGCGGAAGTTAATGGCAAAGGCTTACAAATGTACATTGAGTGTGTGTGAGAAGGAAAATGTGCACATTAGAGTGTGTAGGTGTTGGACAATTAAAGGTAGGAAATTTCCAGTAAAGTAAATGTCATACAAATATGATATATACACATACGTATATAGGATTTGTGGACACCTCGAATAAGTATGTTGTATATGTACGAGTACATACATACATACTAGTATTAAAACAGGAATTATTTTACTTTTTAGTACAGTTAGTTGTGGTATGCATATGGTATCAGTGGCAATAGCAATGTAGCAAATAAATGAATTTTCCACCTGAGATGAATCTAAAATTAATACTACTACCAGCGGCAGCAGTAGCTGTAACAAAAACAACGGTGTGAAAATGTGGTAAATGACAGAGAGTGTGTGCTTAAAGAACCGGAGAAGTGCAAGGCGCTAAAGGAGAGTTTGCGAAGATGAAGAATTCTGCGAAGATGACAACTTTATCTACGATAAGAATTTGTAAATATCTAATGCTACTATTTTTGGTTTTTTTTAACATGCCCAGCATTGCTAAGTGCGCGTTAAATTCACGCCGCCAACACGTTGATGAAATAAGAAAAAACCGATAGTAAATTGAAAAATGCATTGCCATCCATCGCGGGGAGAGGGAAAAAAATATGTTTGTATACATACATAAATTAGGGGAAAAATTAAATTGAAATTCAAGATTAACTGGGCTATTCTGATTGTTACCCAATATTTTGTAACCGCAAAATTTTAACGCTTTTTTAACAAAAACGGAAACGAAAACTGTAGTTACCTGTTAAAAAATTTTGCTACTTTTGTTACCAGGGCAGAGTAGGCCTGTCAGGAATGCTTTTAAAATAAGTACTGAGAAATGTAATTTGTTGTTTTGTTTTGGTTTTGAAAAATAAAACTTTGTGAAGTTAGTAAAATATGGAAAATAAAGTTAAAATGTTACGCATAAATGTTTGATTTAACTATTTGGCAACTAACCCAAGGAGTTTTTAATTTAACGCAGAGCTCGAATGCTGAGCCGATCAAAGTGAGCATCTTTCTCTACGCAAGTTATCTTAATTCCGACGAAAATAATAATTCGTGTCAATAATGAATGCGACAAATTTCATTGGCATGTTGGAAGATATATCGAGCGCTAACCGCCCAAAAAAACGTAAGCGAAATTTTTTTCAAATTTTCCTTTTTGATGCAGAAATGCAAAAAAAGTCGCTTACGTTTTTGTGGCGATTAGAGTCCGATATTATGTGTATTTCTCCATTCCCGAAGTAGGTACAGAAAATTTGGGCTTAGGAACCGAAAAACTCATCTTCAGGACGTGTTGATACTAAAAGTTCAGTTGGTGTTATGAGTAAATGGCTACTATAGGAAGGCCTGCGAGTACTGCAATGATCGTTTTAGAGTTGAGATCAATAAATAAAGACGAACATACCACTGATTATCACCACTGCAACGATTGAACGTACACAAATCTTAAGAGTATATTTTCCTAAAAGATGATGACCCAATACAAAGGAAATCAGGGACCGAACATAACAATTATTGATGAAAACTGTCATTGAGAAATTCACTATGAAGGAAATGTTCTACAACTGAGTTAAATATACCAATCGATTTCTTTTTTCAACGAGAATCAAACTTGAAAATATTTTTTTTTTAATTTTTATGCAAAATTTAAAAATATAACGATCATTTTTGTTTTTTATTTTATAATTCCGAAATAACAATTATTTTTAATTTTTATCTAAATAATCTACAAACAGTTATTTCTTATTTTTATGTTATGTGCCTTACATAACAGTTATTAAAGATTTTTATATATAAAAGTCATCAATAAAAATCAGATAGTGACTTTTAATTATAAAAATTAGTCACTGACTTATTTTCATTATTATCAGTCAGCATAATGCGCTTTTGGTATTTAATGTTTCAATAACTACGGCTAACTGATGACTCTTATAGATAAAAGTCTCAATAACTGTTATCGAAGACATATAATTTAAAAATCAAAAACAAATGTTATTTATAGATTATTTAAAAAAAATCAAAAATAATAGTTATTTTGCATTTATAAAATATAAATCAGAAATAATTGTTATTTTTTTTTTAAATTTTACAAAAATTAAAAAAAATTATTTTCAAATTTGATTCTCGTTGATTTATTAGTACGAGCATAAAGTACATGTGCCAAATTTTAATCAACCGTTAGATAGTCTTTATATGTATAAATATAATTTTAGTTTCATATCAATGCCAATTGCAATACCTTATTCAATACTGACTTTTGGCCGCGACTTCGTATGCGTGGAATTTAGAAGCAAGTATCTATATTTTTGTTTTTACAGAGACAGTTGAGATTCAAATATCAAGACTTGGAATGAATAGGTAAGAAGCGTTTATTTTTGTTCAAAACGAAGCAATAAAAACTAAAGAACTTTTCTTTGCAAACTGTTTTTGGTCGTTTCCTTTCCATACTTTACAAAATGCACTTATTGCTGAAGTTACCTTATAGTTATAAATATATTTACCTCCTACTCTTAAATGAAGGAATTTTTTTATAAACAGTCTACTAATATACACATTCGATTGTAAAAATTTAAACGCGATAAACAAACTTTTTCCAGTTTTTCTGTTTTCTTTTTTCTCTGTAGGCTTACACTGAGTTTGACCATCCCTACGCTGACAGCAAAAGTAAAGAGCACGTAGTCAAGGCGAATTAATAGAAGGTGGTCGCTTCGCTGAGTTTATGAACTTTAAACACAATTCAACATACTGAAAATCAGCCAGAAACATAGATTCTCGCATTTTTCTTTTTTAGCATATATATATGTATGAAATAGCTAAAGCTAGAGCTCCATAGCATGCGTATTCGCATTCGTATTGTAATATTTCATTTATTTTATCAATTTAAAATTGAATAAAATTTTTCAAACAGGTGGCAACCCTATTCAAAAATATTTTTGGCAGTAAACTTTCCCAAACCTCTTCAGTTTGACACCCATATTGCAACATTTTATTTAACTAATCAATTAAATTAAATTAACAGTGTTATTGAGCTTTGTACCACGATTTTATTTTTTGGAAAAATGGAAAAGCAGCAGAGTCTCTCTTTATTTATAAAGTCGTGGTACAAAGCTCAATAACACTGTTGAAAATAAATGTTAATACGCCACATAAATAATAACAAATTACATTAAAATTATCAAAAAGGTGGCAACCTTCCACAAAAATATTTTCGGCTGTAAGCCTTTTTAAACACCTTTTCTTGGCAGCTATGCTGCAATATTTACTTAATTCTAACAATTTGCTTAAACAAAAATTCTCAAATAGGTGGCAAATTTTTTTTTTCCAAATTTTAGGTTAGACCTCTAGCAATACATCGGCGAAAACTACATTCAATTCCATGCATTAGGTTTTGAGTAATGCGCATATAAACATATGGCGAGACAGACAGACAAAAATTATAAAAATCATTGATTTGGCTTCTGGTGTTCTAATAAAGACCCCACATATTAACTTTTCTTTAATATCTATAATGTACAGACATCGGTCTGTTACAATTTTATTTTATGTATAGATAAATGTTGTTTTACATCAATTTTGGAAATGTGGCAACCCTTTTAAAAATGCTTTTAAAAAAATTTGGTATACATATATGTGATACCTGTAATACATGAAGTAAATAATTAACCAAGTTAAATTTCACTTTTAAAATATGTAGCAACCCTTTTCAAAAATATTGTAGAAATAAAGCTTACATAAACATCTCTCGCTCGACACCTATACTAAAACTCTGTCTATTCTTGATTTCTAACAGGTGGCAACCCCCTTCAAAAATAGTTTCGAAATTAGTCGTTTTAGTCCAAGAGCTGACAACGGTTTTGGTTACACCATATATAACCAGGCTAGAACTTTCATGATGAGTCCGCTATGACGGCCCATTAAACTAACTGAAAGCCTGACGGCCCTCCAGGGGTGCCTTTGACGCCACCAGGATTTTTAAGGATGCTAAAACACATCAATTACACTATTTTAACCAGTCCGGTATTTTGGGATATCAGAGTTAGTACTTCCCCGAAACCGAAAAAAAAATCGCCGGACTGGTAGGGCGGTGAAAAGTGGGTGCCAGACGCGGCTAAAGTGGCGATTAAAAGAGGACTATTTACACTATAATAACCAGGCAAAATTTTATGAATTATCACAGGGTGAATGATCAGGAGGCTATTTGTTTGAAGCCACACGAAATTTTGGGTGCAAATGCCCTGCCAGATCCAAAGATCCGTTGCTATTCAGGTGTTCAAATCAACTTGTTTCTTACTAATTTTTAATATACTTTGTTAACGAAATGAAAAAGTATACGTAAAAATACTAAAAAAAAGAATTTAGAAAATAGCAGGCGTTCAAATAAACACTTTGAGCAACGAGAAATACCTATATCTACTCAGGCACTCACACATTTTCACATTTAAAATATAAGTAGTATACCCGATTATGTACATATGTATGTATACACTTTTTTTATCAGTTCATTACATAAATATTTTCTCGACGAAGATGATTATAGGACAGTATACTGAGCAACTGCATACAATCTTAAAATAATATAAAACATATAAATACATATGTATGTACACATGTATTAGCATATGAGCCAGTGTTGACAAACAATTAATTTATAAGCACTTAACTTAACGATCCTTAATTGGTCATCGTCGATTTAATGGAAGAAATTTTTGCTATAAAACATTATTCAATTTATAAAGATTGGCACAAATATAAATACATATATACCTTGAGAAAATTCGTTGGAATTGTTTTCAATTTACCTGAAAGGAGAAAAAATCAATTAATACTTTGCTAGTATTTTTAATATAAACTAAATTACAACATTTATATAAGTACAAGTATTTAAAATATCATATATTTGTGTTTCCTTATACACTGAAAATGTTATAAAAATTTAAGTCCTTTGGTTTATATTTTCCTTAAAACACTATTTTCTAACAAAGTCTGTAACTAGTTTATTGAAAATCAACTACTTGTACTACGTTTTATAATTCTATAAAGTTTTTGGTGAGTAGTCTTTCGACTTTTTTGTACATAATAATTTTAAAAAATAATAATAAGGTAATGATATGGTCGCGATGCTGTTAACAGAGGAAGAGGAAGGCCTCCTCTGCGTTGGAAAGATCAGGTGGAGAAGGACTTGGCTTCACTTGGCATTTCCAATTGGCGTCAGTTGGCACAGAAGAGACTGGCGTGCTGTTTTGGACTCCGCCAAAATCGCTTAGGCGGTTACAGCGCCAATAAAGAAGAAGAAGAATGATATGCACACATGGACATATCCTGAAGACACAACGAAAAGCAAAAATATAAAATTCCACCCCAGCCAAACTTGATAATGCCAACCGATAGCTACATATTACGCCTTTCACGTAACAAAGCTTTACAGTAATCGGTGAATTGCATAGCAAGATACGAGTATTAACGTTTTGCAAACTACTTTTCTCAAGATTAAATTTTTTTTAGTAAACATACTTTCCAGAAAGCTTCCCTAATTGTGATATAAATTGATAAAGAATTGAAAATATGTGCAATAGTTAAGCACATCCTCTATTTTTTAAGTCTTATACCAAAAATTATGTAAAAAGTTTCGACCAATGGTCTAAGGTGGAGTCAAAAATTTTGCCTTTTAAAAGGATACAAAAGCAAAATATACTTCTTAGGGCCGATTTCATAATAAAATTAAAGAATTATTTAAATTTAAGGGATGCTTTATTTTGCCGATCGATTTCATAAAGCCACTTTAAAGATAGGATGCCTTTAAGAGACACAGTACATTTAAATGTCACTTTAACTAACAGAAAACTTTTTCAAAAGGAGTTTTAATGTTTCATTATGAAATCGGCCCTTAGACAAAAAAAAGAGTAGTAACGTTTACTTTATTTACCAAAATTTTTATACCAAAGCTAGTTTGGGTTACTCTCGCTACTTGCATTCAAATTTCGTAGGAAAACTAATGGATAACCAAATGTTATGACATTAAAAAATTATAGTCAAAAAACTAAGAACCCGCTTTTATTACAACAAGAACTAAAAAGTATGAACTAATTTATAGATATAGCGATTTCGTTTAAGGAGAATAGGAAGTTCCCTAATTTGATTTAATTTTACTTTTTAAACTAGCTTAAAATAGGACTGAGTGACCCGTAGTCATAGTCAAAATAAAGCCGACTGTAAGGTTAGTTGCAGCTTTTTGACATAATTTTCAATAAGATATCTATTATAAATGCGGGTTTTACAAATATATCAACTCCTGTGCCACCTAGCGGATTAACTCATCTTTCATATTGCATTTTCATCGGGTACTGAGCTATGTTTTAAATTTCAAGTCAGTAGCTCATCGGGAATATTGTATTGTAAAATTCTCGCGTAAGTAACCATATATTGACAGAGCTCTACTAAATCAATGGCATTCATATTTTTGGAGTATGTTTAGGTCGCTGACTGTGAATATATCCTTCGGTTTCTAAAATTAGTTCTTAGTTGCGAATTAATATGAATTTCGTAAAATTTCCGTTTGTTAAAATTCGGAAACTTGTATTTTCTAGGAAAGTTCATCAACTTTAATTTATGTAACGGAATACGGAAGCCTTAAACTTTAAAAATAAGAAAACAATGTGTGAAGACCCCAAATCACAGGCCTTTGTGGCCTGCATGAATTATGGAATTTTTTACTTGCACAAATTAAATGAAATTGCTACAGGAATAGTGGGTAGTGAACACTTCCACTATTTCAAGAACAGTGAAATCTTTGTACAAGATAATAGTGAGAAAAATAAAGTACGATAAGAATTTAAATCAGAAGAAAGCGGTATTTTTATTCGTATAATTGAACCCGTCGCTGAGTTAAGCCCTAGCTATACACCCAAGAACATGATTCGTCACAATAGATGGGTGTACTTATGTTTTCGCATACTATAAAAAATTTGAATTTTTAAAGAACCCATCAGGTATTAGTATACAACAATTTTCAATTTGTTTTAGATAATATTGTCCAATCGAAAAACGGTTTAACACTGTTATATGTGATCATGTTACGCACTATTAGAAATTCGAAATCGAAAAATTTTTTTTTTCGCTCCACCCTAATATAGAGTCATCCAAATATACGCAAAAAGTCGCCAAATATGATTATTAGAAACGCGCCGGAGCCCAGCCAGCGTACAAACGCGTTGTCTATGATCACTAACCTTAGCTTCTGGGAGAGTTGGATAACCCCAAACAGCCAAAATCCAGACGCGATATTAGCCAAGAGTCGCACGTGCCCACCGTTGCTCTGTGGCATACCTGTTTGGCATCAAGCCATTGTACTTATATGTGTCCTATTTTTGGAGCATAAACTCAACGTTTCTACTATAGTTTTTGTACACTGCGAGTAAAACTGTATCAGAAGCGATGACACTTGTAATCTCTGTCCTATTTTCTATCAACATCTTGGCCAAAGAAGCCACTCATCTGCCACGCACCACTAGTCCAGTTATTGCAGCTCCACGAGCTTCAGCGAGGCAAAGTAGCAAATATGATTGGGTAGCTCGGCAAACGGCCACTTAGTTTGAAAGATGAGCCAAATTTGCTAATTAATTGAATTTTAATTGTTTGAATAGTCAGTCTACGTAAGGTTTTCGCTGAAAGAAAAATTCCAAAAAGTTTTCCGAACAGCTTTGAGATTTAGGTAGTGCCCTTTTATGAGACTTCTGTACAACTTCTGTGCACGCTTTTTAATAAGCAACTTCGGGAATAGGAAAGTATTTGTAGTTGCTGTAAGGACATACACATCTAACAGCCAACTGCTTTATTTTCTCCTCTTTCTGCTTATGTACATATGCTTGAATATATGTATGCATTTCGTAGAAACGCTTTGCACTTAGCTCAAAACCACTCTCACGGTTGAATCAATTTCAATAAAATTTTCAATAGTTCTCACGCGCATCTCGCGCAACTTCACCACAAAGCCAGCCACTTTTCACACAATTTACTTGGTTGAAAAATAAATACATGCATACATAAATTATAATGGCAAATGAGTCAAGTGTACGAGGTAGTGCAAACTTTCTCATAAAGCTGGCAGCTGATAGTGACATTTCTACAGAAAACAAACGTAACCGCAACAAAAACAAAAACAGAAAAATAATACTAGTACGTATTGATTTCGTGCGGTGTCGTTGTTGTTTTTTTGTTATTATGCCTAGGGGTAAGTTAACGTGATTCCATTTATGTACGTGTGTGTATGTATTTTAACGACGCGACATTTAAGTGCTTTCTGCTGTTAATGTGTCGCAGTTGGTGGAGGAGGAGGAAAAGCAAAGTTTGTAGGGATAGAAAATAAGGAACAAAAATATAAATTCAAAACACGGAATCATGTCAGCTGAGGCGTCGAAACACTCAAAGAAATAGATACACAAACATGGTTGTATGTATATTTTCAACAGTATTCCAATTTCATTATAAATTAGTTTTATATGTATTAATTTTAAGCAGAAATGTATTTAAGCCGAGGTCAATGTGCATACATACATGCATATATATACGTATCTGTATATCATTTGCCAATTAACGGCGCATTTTCGCCAGCAGCCTCCGCCCACTCGCATTCACTGTTTATTCTAACCCTCAGCTTGTCATTAACGCCTTGTGTAATCATACACATACTTACATATATGCACACATACATACCTTGCAATGGAACATCAATAAAAATTTAAATTTAATACTTAGCAGCAACGCGACAATTTCATGCTTAAATAGCACAATAAATATGATTTATGACCCAGTTTGCACGCGCGAAGTTTTCTACCAAGACCGTGTGCGACTAGCAACGAGTGGCACTAAGGCCAGCCATATGTATGTAGTAGAAGGAGCAACAAGGTGAACAAATACACAATAATAAGTCTAAGGTATAGTAAAATCGTAAATTCATAAAAAAAAATCACTAGAAAAGAAATTACTATTCACGCGCAATAAACCTTTTGACAGCTAATTTAAAATTATGGTTGAACCAGCGGTGCGTATGAGTAACCCAAAGGCAGAGAGTACATAGAATCAGCAAGCAGCAAACAGCCAGCAAATGCTAGCTAGCAAAAACAACGCGTCGCTTGGGACAAAACCGAAAAAAATTAGCGTTAAAACGATGAAGGAAATGAGTATCAGATGTGAGAGTCAAACAAAAAAAATGCTAAGAATTTACAGGAAAAAGCTGGTGAATGCCCAATTTTTCACATAAAAGCCAATCGCAGTTGAATTGCGATAAGTGTGACTAATGACAAAAAACAATCGGCCCTAAAAAAAATTTCGCACCTTGCATGCCACATAAAAAACTAGCTGTTTAATGCACACTGCTTTCATACGTACAAATATCTTTTTGAAGAGAGTTCGGTAATATCAAGTAAGCTACCAAAAACAAAAAAATTTTGAATACAAATAGACGCTAAGGATTTTATCCACCCAAATTCACACAAAACGCAAACAATCACACAGGCAACGATGCCGTAAAGCAACAGTGAGTGGGGCCATATGGGCTGCTATGAGGGCAATCACTACTTAAAAAGGAATAGTGCGACAAGCAAAAAAAAGGCGGTTAAGGAGGGAGGTGGTGGCGAGCGCAACAAGGAAGCGAGCGAGAAAAACTGGTCGAAAAATCCAATAAAATGCACTCAAAGTTTTAAGTCGACTCAGGCAAGTTAATAATGAGTGTAAGAGCGCCTCAAAGGAGTGAGTTTGGAAAATCTTAGAGAGCATAAATGCATCCCACGCTGCTGCGCACTTTGCCAATTATTCACCATAAATGGGAAATTTTTCTCACTGAGCGTCGTATATGCTCTCCCAAACGCGCTCAAATTATTTGATAAACTTGCCTTCTACTATAAATTTGTAAGTGCTTGGTGGCAGGCCGCAATATCTTGCATTTACCGTTGCCTCTACATACTTGTAATGAGGAAAACGAAGGCATTGACATTGTCAAGGAAAATCTGCATAATGCGCGCACCTATGTCGAAGTTTGCTAAATAGTCGAAAATGTCCTTCGAACGTCGAAAGTTTGGCAAGCAGTAAGTCAGTGGGTCAATCTGCGGCAGTGTGTTTGATATTTATTGCAAGGCGGTGTGGCTTATGTAAGCGTGTATGAGAGCAATGAGGAAAGAAGTAAAAACGAATCTAGAAAAAAACTAAATACAAGAGCACCTCCCTTGTGCTTATTTGTTTTGGATATTCATTTATTTGGTAGAAGAAATTCGAAATAATAAATTTTATTTTTAAATATTTAATCCCGGTGTTTTCTAGTGAATAGTAATCACTCTCTTTTCACTTATAACAGCGCATTGTACATACGTTGCTGATAATCGTATTAAAGCTAACTTGAACTCGAAAAAAATTTTGAATTTACAGTTTGTGAATAAACAAACTGTTTTCTTAAGACCTTAAAACAAAAAAAAATTAAATAGTTAATCCTTGAATACAATTGCAGATTCAAATGTAACCTTTACCAATAGCCTGGATATGGGGTCCCACAGCGATTTCTAGTAAAATTTGAGAAACCAAGATTATGAATGTGATAAATAGGTCTTAAATGAAAAGATTTAATTTGTAAGTTGCAGCAATGTATATAAAATGGTTTTCTTGTATATTTTGCCGTTAAATTTAAGGCAAAAATATAATATCTAATGTGTCGAAACGCGTAGAAAAGAAAAACAACTTTTTGCTCTAAGGTCAACGGCCGAAAAGCTCCAAATATACAAAAAAAATTTATGTTGGCATAACTCATTTTTATTGTTAAGAATCAAAATATATTATCAAAGGTATCACACATGCCATTTTCAGTCTGCTTGGTCATGGGGTCAAAGGTCTGTGAAACCCTTTGTCTACAGTTGAAGTGTAATATTGATTAAGTTTGCATGTTAAGGCGACTTCCTAGGCCTAAATTTATGCTTCACCCTCGATAAGGCCGCCGCTTAAAGACATACGAAATTAGTGCACTTCTCAGTGTCACATAGCAAAACCGATTAAATTAATCAGGGTATTCGTCTAAACGCGTATAGTTCGTAAATAAATTGATTTTCCATACAAAATTAAGTAATTTTACGAGGTTTACGCGGTTACAAGGCATTTACGCGTTTAGACGAATACCCTGAATGAGTTTGATGGCACTCCAATTCATGCCGCATCTGTGGAAGTGGTGTCCAATTTTAAAACAAACTGGTTTTCCCCTGTACACCATTCAGCCTTCCCCGTTAGGTCTTTTTATTTACCGCATAGCCTATATGGCAGCTGTGTATGTGGATCAAATGCGATAGACGGAAAGATAAGTCTAATATCTTACCCCGCCATTTTCTGAATTTGAAAATTTCATCCTCATTCGATCTCCTCGTCAGCATTGATCATTTAACTGAGATTTGTTATGCTAAACTCTGGCCGTGTCAGACTTTAGTAAGCTTTTTCAATTACAACAAAAAAGGATCAGTCCAGCAGCTTCGTCCGGGACTGCGGGCTGTGCCGGAACCGTACTTAAACTTGAACCCATACCTAAACTTAAACTTAAAATTAAATTTAAACTTAAACTCAAACTTAAACCCAAACTTAAACATTAACGTTAACTTAAACTTATACTTGAATTTGAACTAAAACTTGAACTTAAGCTTCAACTTATACTTAAACTTAAACACAAACGTAGAATACGATATCATGAAGAGCACATTGAAGTTAAAAACTGAAGCTTATAAGTACACATGTACATTAGACTGCATCACCAAAAAAGTTACAGTTTTCTACCGGAATTATAAAGTTTAATATGTTTTAAGACTTTCGCCGAAATATTTCGGAAGAATATTAAATATTTGTGCGAGCTGGACCGATTTGAAAATACCTCCAAAAATCTCACTATTTTCATTCTGTTGATAGATTTTTTAAACATTTTTATGCAGGCCAGACCCATTTAATTTAAACTCTTCTATCATCTAAGGTGATTTTTTGGAAAAAATATTTTTAAAAACTAATTTTATCTATAAAAAAACTCAATTTTTGGAGGTATTTTCAAATCGGCCCAGCAAAACTTAATATTTTTCCGAAATATTTTGGAGGAAGTCTTAAAATATAACACCGTGCCACAAAAATCAAAAAATTTCAAAACACACGAAAAAATGAATATACTCACGAAACTAGAGGCCTACTATAGTAAACCTGCGTTTTTAGTTTTCCTCGCTGACGTAAGGATTTTTTTAAAGGACTTTGAGATTTCAAAAATATGAATAATTAAAAAACCTATTTCAAAAATTCAGTGCCATGTAGAATAAAAATATGGGCACCAAATAAAAGAGTAAATTATGTAAAATTAAAAAAAAAAATCAATTTTTTTGATTCGCAAGGACGAATAGGGATTGAAAATGCCCTTTTAATAATTTCAATTTTTTGAAGCTAATGAAATGAAAGGGATGAAATTCGAGAATGGGTTCACTTGTGTATTAGTCTTTAAAGTATAATTTTTTTAAAAAATAAATATTGCGAATTTTCAAGGATATTCAAGGATGAAATTTTAAAATTACATTTTCATTACTTTTTTGCTCTTACGCATAAAAATATCTAGTATTTTTCAATTCTACAGAATTTTCGCTTTCATTCTATACCCGTACTGTTATTCTCCATTACACTGAATTTTTTTAAGAATTTTTTGAATTAATTATATGTTTGAAATTCTAAAGTCCTTTAAAAAAAATTCTGATGTCAGAGAGAAAAACTAAAAACGCAATTATGCCATATTTTGTCATTAGTTTTGCGAGTATATTGATTTCCTTGTGGGTAAATTTTACTGTCTCACGGTGTAATAAATTGTATAATTCCGATGGAAAAACAGTACCGTTTTTTTTTTGTATGCAGAGTGATGTACCTTAATGTACATAAAATATTCGTTTTGTTTTTGTTGAATCGAATTTAGAAAATCATTACAACTACAAAAAAATATTACTACATCTTTTGATCTCACCCGCTAGTTTTTTGGGTAATTTCTCATACTATTTATATATTTAGGTCAAAAATTAATCTATTCACGACTAATTATTTTTTCAGTGCAAAATTTTTCTTAAATTTTTGGGGAACTTAAGTGTTTGTTTGAGAAAAAACGCGAACAGGGAGGGAAAATATTGTTTTATTAATCTATGTAAGTATCTTTGACAAGAAATTACTAAATTATACAATTTTTTTTTAAACTTGCATTAAATCGCATAGAAATTAATATTTATAAAAAAATATATAATAAACTGAACTCAATATCCGATACAGACATATTGGAAACCATTTTAAGGGGAATTAATTAGTCTTTCTTCCCAGGTCCTCATCAGCGTGTAAAAAATACATACATAAGTACATGCGTAGATATATATGAACGTATATTGGTATGTAAATTTATTTATATATTTATATTTACATATATTGAGGTAGTATTTTTTTAGGATTCAATTTCGTCTGCAACTCAATAGCAAGGTAAATAAACTTTCGCACACTTGGCAAATTGTACATGTTGGTTATATGTAGAGAACGACCGAACTTCGGCTTCGGCTTCGGCCATGTTCGGCCACAAAAGTTCGGTTCGGTTTCGGTTCGGCTTCGGCAGAAAAAAAGCCGAACTTAAACCGAACATTAAGTATTAAATTATTACTATATGTAC
>JAPVRG010250105.1:5519-17152 GCA_029783565.1 Rhagoletis cerasi
GTGGCATCGCATTGCAGTGGCATAAATTTAGCTAGAAGCCTACGCAGTGAAGGCTTGAAGACAAAAACACATTTGCATTTATCTTTCGTTAGTTTAATCTTCAAAAAATTCATACGAGAAAAAGGAGTAGTTAAGGTGATGGATATGTATAAGAGTTTTCATCATAAAAATTACGCAGTTCAAGCCTAGAATATTTGTCACACTTTCCAAGCTGATAATATGTACATATGTATGTAGAATATTTATAATATACATTTTATATCTAGGTAGTTAGTTTGGAAGCTGGATATTCAAGTACAGAAAATCCGAAATTATTTTTAGATTAACATATCTGTTATAGTCACATGATTTTGACGTTGCTAAAACTGACTTCAAATATCTTTAATTAATAATGTTCACACATATTTGTGGAAAGAAACGATTCTTTTGCATCCGGTTCAGGCAGCTCAAAACTTTTGGTTTACACCAAGTATCCTCTGAGTAGCAACCGAACACCCGTTAGGAAGCGAGAAAATGTGAGAAGCAATACGTTATGTGTTGGGCTTAGGACCCGCCACATAAAAAAATACAATTGAAAGTCCAAAATATCCTCGGATGAGACACCCTTTTTTTGTTGATGACCGCGGTGAAAGTACAAGGAACCATGATTCGAGGGCATGTACCCCGAATTTTCGCACGCTTGGCTGTTTGATGTCCCCTGAAAGACTAAGGCTAATAACACCGCCATCCAAGAAAACCGCTGGACAGAGAAATGTACGAAAACCAAAGGACCTTGCTATGTGAGATCGATAAAGAGACCTAAAGAGGGAAATGAGACGCATTTTCCGTAATAAAAAGAGATGCCAAAACTCTTGAGCTTGAAATGCTGAGCGACAGGCAAAACGCCGATAATTTTATCAGGTAGGTGATTTACGGAAGGTTTCAATAGCAAGGAACAACCATGGCGACCTAATAACCGATGTCCAAAATGTGCCTAAATTTTGGAGGGAACACTTCTCCACCCTATTGAATGATAGAAGCGCTGTAAGTAGTGGAGAAGACGAGCGCGAGCCCCCAGTCGATGATGACAGAGTCGATGTCCCACCGGCTGACTATGACGAGGTACGAATATCAATTACGCGGCTGAAAAAAAAAAAGCTTCTGGAGCTGACGGCCTGCCAGCTGAGCTATTCAAGTACGGCGGCGAAGAGTTGATAAGGTGCATGCATCAAATCTTATCCAGAATATGGTCATATGAACGCAAGCCCGACGACTGGAATTAAAGTGTGCTCTGCCCAAACCAAAAGGAAGGCGACCCCGCCATACATATATGACAACTACCGCGAGATCAGTCTTCTAAGCAACGGCTATAAGGTCTTATCAAGCATATTGTGTGAAAGGCTAACGTCCACCGCCAATTAACTGACTGGGCCTTATCCGTGTGGCTTAAAACCATCTTAAAAAAGACCCGCGAGAGGTAGGTTCGACACACACCATCTATTTGTCGATTTGGGATTCAGAAGAGCCTCTCCAAGCTGTTTGATATCAAACGAGGTTTTAGACAAGGTGACTCCCTTTCGTGTGATTTCTTTAATTTGATGATGAAGAAGATAATAAAAGCCGCAGAACTAAACCGCTCAGGAACAAGAGCTTGGAATTAGTGTCGCATGCCGACGACATCTATACTGGCCGTAAAAATAAGGATTCTCGAATTTAGATAAAGCAGCAGAGTGCATGGTGAACCAGGGCAAAACAAAGTATCTCTTGTAATAAAACAAGCAGTGAGCGTATACTCGTCGCGGGCCTCCTTCACTGTCAACAGCTATAATTTTGAAAAAGTAGACGACTTAATTTATTCAGGAACCAGCATTAACACCGATAATAGGGTCAGCCTTGAAATCCACCGGAGAATCAGTCTCGCCTAAAAGTGCTACTTTGGACTGAGTAAGCAATTGAGAATAAACCACACTCTATGGGTTACTGTTCATGCCCATGCTGGGCTTTGGCGCATAAGTATGTAAAATGACAACATCCGATGAGACGACCACGGTGGTCGGAGGGACCATGTTTTACGGAAAAATTAGAAAGACCGTCACGATTTTAATAAAAGTGTAGGAGCCTAGCAATTTTGTCTTGCTAAATCCGAATATGCCATAAACATTATAGTTTGATAGTTGACAGCTGTCAAATCAACTGGCAATTTCGTTAAAAATAAGAAAATCTTTTTGAACAACGCACTGATTCGGGTTTTAGACACGCTAGTCACGAATTTTATGCCAAATTAAAAATTTGTCAGCTAGAAGCTGTCAAATGAACTAAAAATAATATTCACGAATTTAATGTCAAATTAAAATTTTGACAGTTGTCAAAAATTTTTTCCAGAAATAAACCTCACTTGGTTTAAAGACTCACTGATATTGAAATCTATTAGTGCAATTACAATGTAGCAGCGGCATCATCAGTGGTAGTGGCAGTAATCAGCTGTTATTTTAGGACTAATATGTTTGAGTGGTAACACTCACATAAGAGCAGTGCCAGTAAGCAGTACTGCCACTTTTAGCACAAATTTTAAATCCACTTCCGCTGCCGAAGCACTCAACTGAATGTTACGATTATTTCTAACTTTTTAGAAAAGTTTTTAGACTTCAAAGTAGCCTAATATGCTTCAAATAAAATTCGTAATGCTCAATAAACATTTTAATTATTTTTGCCAAACTTATTTCTACGCTTTTCCACCTGCACTGCCACTGCTTCATTGTAATTAAGCGTCAATAATGGAACAAACTGCTGATCACTGTCACTGATGCTGACGCTGTCACTGACTCTGCCACTAATAATAATAATAGATTGGCGCTTACACATATGTTAGTGTTTGGCCGAGCTTCTCCTCCAAGGGGAGGGACCTACAGTTTTACGCCGACTCCGAACGGCGCTTATATTTTTATGAGAAGCTTTTTCATGGCAGAAATACACTCGGAGGTTTGCCATTGCCTGCCCAGTGGCGACCGCTGTTAAGAAAAACCCTTTTTTTTTTAATTTTTTTTGCGATGTTGCTTTGGCCAGGGCTTGAACCCAGGCCTGCGGAGTGGAAGCGCGCACTGCTTACCACTACACCACAGCGGCCACACTCTGCCACTGCTGCATTGTTATTCCACTATATATCACATTCAAACTTTTTGCAAAATAAATGATTTATTGTATTAAAGAGAGTGTTGGAGAGAAAGATTCAGGCCTTTGAAGCTTCGTTGGCTTGGTAATATCGTACGAGTGGACACAAATGCTCTAGTATTGAGAGTATTTAACGCGGAGCCCGCTGATGACAGCAGAGGAATAGGAAGGCCTCTTCTGCGACGGAAAAGCTAGGTGCAGAAGGACTTGGCTCAACCTGTCATTTGCAATTGGCGTCAGTTGGTACAGAAGAGAAACGACTAGCGTGCTTCATTGGACTAGGAATTAAATTAATTAGCAAACATGATATCAAATTTAACTACATAAATCATGTTCTAAGTAAAAAAAGGAAACCGAAAACTCTCTCTCAGGGCAATTAAATCCAAGAATCAATTCAAACAAAAAATCACTAAAACGGGGAAAATAAATTAATTTAAAAAATGATTTACACAAAAGATAAAATATAAAATTGCTTTGTTAATTATTAGTTTTTTTGTTTTTTGGAAGTGTCTTGCTCATTTCGTTGAACTCGAGTATTATTAACTCAATGGATTTGAATGTATTTTTTGTATACAATAAATCAGCAAATCATTCCAGTATGCTGTAAAATGCCGCGTGAATAGATGCTTAAATATCGAAAAGTAAATGTGTACTATGTATATATACGAATAATTGTACATACATATCTAGGCATAGCACCCGAAAAATCGTTAGTAAAACTTTAATCACTCGTAAATTTATATGTTTACACATGTTAATTAATATTTAATTTGCCAGCGGACGGCTAGAATTCATTTAATTACGCTATTTTGCATGCACATTTTTTTATGTGTATGTAGGCGTGTTTAGATATTATTGTCGAAATTTATTTTTTATTTAGATGCAGCATTTAACCGGCTACTATTTGCAGTCAAATTAAAAGCAAATAAATTTATTTGTTTAAATATTTGACTAAAATCGCAAAAATAAACAATATTTGTTAGTATACAGATGAAATTTTTTTGCAAGTACAAAGCCTAACGTACCCTAGATTATAATTAATTAGAAAATTATGATATTATATATCATGTTAATGTTAGTAAAAAGTTAAAAAACACCACTAAATAATTTCAAATAATTTAAAGCCATAAATGCTGTTGGTTCTGCCGTCACCAACGACTGCTAATTGACGCTAACGAGCCGCAGATTTTGTGCAGGCGCCTACACCCACCCAAACCTACACATAGTCAGTCGCTCGTATACTGGTTGGGGTAAATATGTAAATATATAAATATGTAAATATATAAATATGTAAATATTTGTTTGTGTGTTAAAGGCTGGTTTTCATTATGTCAAATTTATCTCCTTTATTCATACCTTTACCGATTATATTCTGTGCCGAAAACCGGGCAAATAGCCGATTTAAGAGCGCACGTACATAACTGAAGACCTTTTCTGATCAAAACTAATCGATATACCGTTATTTAATTCCATTTGATAATGTATTTTCATACATTTGACGACAAATGCCATTGAATTTGACATAGTGAAAACCAGCCTTAAGCGTGTAAATCCAATTTTGGCCGCGCAACATCAATTTTTCCTTGTCGTCATTCTGCAATTGATTGTTCCACCTTTGGTTCAAGGTGGATATTAGGATTGAAGTTTTTTCTTTCAATTTCTGGTATGTAGTACCTTGCATTGTCCACATAGCATCACAGCGCATTGGTATGCAGAATGCCAATGAAATGTTGTCATTTTCCATAATGGACCCATTCACTTTCAATTTGACATGCAAATTGCAAATTACTTCATTGCATGCTGAAATAGCAATAACTACATATTCGAGTAATCTAGTTATACATATGTACATATATACATACATACAAATGTACCTAATATGCAGCAGGTAGTACCTACCAACATCAACTTTTGGACTTCGGGTTGTGTAAGGGTCATGACTTTTGCAACTGAGGTGTTGTTATTGTTGCTGTTAAAATAGAAATTTTGCATTCGAATCGAAGACGAATTCCTGATTAGTATTGCAGTAAGCAAACACAATTGTATGCGTACATACATATATACTTACTATGTACCCTGCAGTGAAAAGCCAAACCAGTCAGTAAAAATACCAGTTCATTAACCAGTATGAGCTAAAGCGATGGCCTACCAGTTCGACAATTTCGCGATCATAGCTTATGCCATCAGCGACATCTGTCTTTGAATTGCCAAAGCCAAAAATAAAAAGCAGTTAATTGTTTTTCTTACAAATGTCGGCTGTAGCGTCGAATGAAGACTACCGCTTCTTTTTTAAATTATTTCCAATTAAGTAGCAATATAAATTCCAAATTTGTTAATCTAATTTCATTTAAAAAAACCTAAATAAATACTTGTACCATAAAAATTGAATGAAATTCAAAGAAATATTTTCATAAAAAAAACTTAAAACCTAAAATCCTTAAATTAAAATTGGTTGTTAGTGTCGCTATTTATCCACTAGTTGCAATAGTGACATGTTGAAGAACGCTCCTCTACTCCAACTCAAAAACTTCTTAATCTCACAAATGTAATAAACATCGTACTTTTCCTTGGCTTGCTTCCCTCGTCCATCGCATCTTCTAAGTGAGGGTGATGTCTGTCTTAGCTCTCACGCAGACATAAACCAGCCGAATGGAGGCATGTTTCGCACTAAAATATCGAACACTCCTGGTGCACCCTGATAGCAAACATTTTTCAGGTAAAAGTGTCACTGTTTTTGAAATTTTGGAATTTTTTTTTTTAATTTAAAAAAAAAACCAGACATTTTCATGTATTTTATTTAACAGCATACATACAAAGGTCCGATTTTTAAAAGTAAAAAAAAAAAAAATTTTTAATTCCTTCTCCTTCAAGTTTGTCGTGATACTTCTTGGACACCCTGTACATATATATACGTGCACTCATATACCTACAATACCCAGTTAATCGTACATATGTACATCCATAAAACGATAGAACGTCAGCTATGCTTTGGAATTTTCGCTGCATTAGCAGTTTTTGCTTTTCCTTCTCTTTGATCTTTTGGCTGCATTTAATTGGCAATTAAGTATGCGATTTTCGTACCCGGAACCAAGATGGCGGCTGCTCATGTTGATTAAGCAAGCTGCTTTTGAACACACACACACACACACCTGTAAATAAACTGACGGATCTACAAACATACATACAATACAAAATCACATTGTTGCATTTGCACTGCAGCACCAAGCGCAAAAGCGGCGAAAAAGCAATGCTACGAGTATAATATGTACATAAGTTCAGTTAGTTAAGCGAATAATGCTACGAATTACTTAATTAAAAAATCCACCAAATCGAGTTTTGTAGTGCGCTATGATGGAATAGGTGAAAATGGGTATGTATGTATGTTGCTGTGTTGCGGTGCAATTTGCTTTGCATTTACATATTTTATTTCCACTGTCTGCTTTATGTGTGCATATATTTTTATTGTTATCAGAATTTCTTGTAACTACGAGTATTATTTCAAGCGTTTTTGTGGTCTTTTTTGTTGTTGTCTAATCAAACTGTTCGTTTGGTAATTCTGTTCCAATTAAAAATTCCACAAAAAACTAAGTAATACATACATACATAGAAGAATATGGAAAATGGTTGGATAGTTACTTCTTTGTCGCGGTTGAGTAAAATCCCAAATGACCTTTTCGTTATTCTTGCATGTATTTATCTAATCTGCGCGCAGGTGATTGATGCAGGCAGCGATGGTGTGTCAGGGTCATTTGCGCGCTAGCAACGAACAGTGTTTAAAGGACAAAAAAATTGTGAAAATATTGCTAATTAATGCACATAAATAAGTTTTTACTAGCTTGTTTAGCTATTTGAGTTCCAACAGCGCTGAATATGGACGTAGGTATTTATTTTCATCTTTACTTAGTACAGCCAAAAATTCGATAATCTACTTAAAAGTCCCGAACGCAGCAGAAAATAATGAGATATCGAGCCCTTATCGCAAAAACAATGCAGCGATATTTTTTTTTTCAAAATTTTATTTTTAATGTAGAAATGCCTTTAGCACATTTCTGCATCAAAAGTAAGTTTGAAAAAAAATGTCGCTTATATCTTTTTCGCGGTTAGGGCACGATCTATATAATTAGTTTTTCGATAGCAGAGATTACTGCATTAGAGTTTTGTTTAACCCGATTGATGTGACGACGGCAGTTTCACAAGTCAAAGACACAGTAACCTTAAATGCAACACTGCTTCTGTCAGCCACCATCTATTTAAAGGCCGCATCCAAATTTTGGTGAACCAGCGTCATTTTGTTTACGTTTGACAGCTATTGAAGGCAGATAACCTTGGGAACTTTGTTACAAATGGAAAAAGTGGATTTCGTGTTCCATCAATAACTTGGGCAACTCCCTTCGACCATTTCTGTTTCCAAAACTAAAGAAATGGCTCAGGTAGGCAGGTAGGCAATTTTCTAGCCCATTAGAGTTTAGGAGTAAAGTGTTAGTTTGAAATTGCAATAAATTTCCGTTGATTTTAGACTTTTTTTTGGAAAGTTCTCGCCCATTTTCTTCCATGCAGAAGCGCACTTCATAAGGAAGAAAATGCGCAGACCGTTGACAAAAAAACATTAAGCGTTATTTGTAGCAACTTCATACTTACCTATATATAAGTTCGGTTCGGTTTCGGTTCGGCTTCGGCAAAAAAAAGGCGAACTTTGGTCGAACATTAATTATTGAATTATTACCACATGTACACATGCCATAACAAGTTTTTTATGTTATTTTTAGAAGAATACTTATGTAAGTATGTTACTTTCTGAAATTTATGTGATTGAAACTAAAGAATGTAAATTTTTTGCTTTTTTATCAAAAATAATACTACATTTTTAAAAAGTCATTGCTCGTTTATTACTTGGGCCCTTGAAAATGTTCGGTTCGGCTTCGGCCGAAATTGGCCGAAGTTCGGTTCGGTTCGGTTCGGCCTTAAAAATCGAGGTTCGGTCGTTCTCTAGTTTGTTTGTAGCGCCTCACTCTGACTGTGAGTAAGTGTGTATGCATGTATATGTACATTAGCGTTAAGATCTAAACAAATACCTCTTTCCATACTAAGGTCCGTTTTTCAAGTCACTTAAAAAATTTATCTGCCCTTTAAACACAAATTTTGTTCTCAAAAAATGTGTGTTGAAGGTCAGATAAATTATAAGAGCTACTTGAGAAAACGGCTTTAAATAAATTGCGGGTATGCCGAGAAGTATTTTGCGAGAAGTATTTTTAAAGTACTGGGACGCTTTACTCGAGAAAATGCCACATATAATGCCCACTCAGTGCCTCAGAATTATATAAAAAGAATATTTTGGAAATAAAGTTAAAGAAAATGTTTACTTTTTAAATCTATTAAATTAATTAAATATCTCAATAAAAAATAAGGTGGCATGCCTATTTAGAAGTACGCCAGGATGAAGAGTAGTTTTGAGTGCATGTATATTGCGTTGATTTAGTCAAATTTTTTATAATCGAAAATAAGTGGCAACCTTGCACTAATATCCTAAGGGATAACACTTACTATAAGGCAAACCCTGGTTTAATAGATTCCTTTTGTACTCATGAATTGTATTATCGTATCTCAATTTTCTAAACAATTATTTAAATATGTAAATATGCAATAAAAAGTACGTGGCAACCTTATTCAAAAATATCTCTGAATCAGAAATATTTAAAATACTTTTTATTTTTATAAATAATTTCGAACAGGTGGCAACCTTGTACGAATATCCCTGGAGATAACACCTATCTAGATAATCTTAGAAAGTAGAACATTATCCGAATACAAAGTTTCATCAAAATCGTTAGAGTCGTTTCCGAGAAACTTACGGATATATATAATGTAATAAGATAATAGATTGGCACTGACACAAAATATTAGTATTTGGCCGAGCTTCTCCTCCAATTTGTGGAGTGCGCCTTGATGTTGTCACACAAAGGAGAGGGACCTACAGTTTTACGTCGACTCCGAACGGCGATTGTATTTTTATGAGAAGCTTTTTGAGGGCAGAAATACACTCGAAGGTTTGCCATAGCCTGCCGAGGGGCGACCGCAGTTAAGAAAAAACTTCTTTTCTATAATTTTTTGCGATGCCACTTGGAATTGGGCTTCAACCCAGGCGCCAAGTAGTGGTAGTGCGCACTTCTAACCACTACACCGCATCTATTACAAATACATATATTTGTATGGTTCAATTCTTGTAATGCGAAAATATGTTGGAATCCCAAATTGCTTGACCGCAATTTCTGGTATACCAAGTACTTCACTATTTCCTATCTCAGCTTTTCTGTAGAGACAGTTGGCACAGAGTTACTTCTCGCTCGACTTCTAGGTTGGCATTATTGACGGCGTCTATGCTAAATCTTAGGTATACGAAGTGCCAAATGTTGCCAGAAGGTACTTTGCCTTGTGCTCGTTTACCGCTAGACCTACGTCTTTTAACTTCTTTCTTCAGCTGGACAATCAGTAGAATTGTAGGTTTGTTATAAATGGATTTGCAGAATTCGTGATTGAAGAAGTCGTCCGACAGTGAATAGCCCTGTCTCAAAACTCGTTCGGTCTCGGATGGCTCGATGAGGCCCTACCTAATGAGAATAGAGCCGAAAATTGCGCTCAACGCGTTTCAACATAGCCGTGTTCGTTTCGGTTGGATGACAAATTTAGAAAAAAAAGTAGTGATCCCAGTCCGTTGTTAGCTCTTCGGGTGGGAAGAACGTAACTTATTTTCTGTCCTTCGCAACGTGATCAATTTGATTATGGGGCGCCAAAGTGGATTTATGGATGCTCCAACGCCACCGATCCTCTCCTCGGTTGTCAGACGTGTTATTCTGAAGGCTGTGGAACCAAACCAAACAATAGATGACACAAACCATGCAATGTGCCCCGTTAATCCTATGTGTACTGCGGTAATGACAACCTAATCTCTATCGAGGGCACACAGCAGTTGGATAGAAGCATCTTCCCTATAAAGGGAATGAACATTAACCATGGATGCAATATTAGGAACTGAGTATAGTCGGGCAACTGTAGCGGCATACCCAGAAGCCTCACTATACCCCATTGCACGCCAAGTCATAAAATTAGGAATGCCAATTATGTGGCTATCTAATTAATACTCATTTTGAAAGAAATGCTCCACAGTAACATTCCGTTGTGCTTCATTATGTAATACAATTTTACATCGACGCGACATTTTTGAAGAACTCCAATGACAGCAAATGTGGCTACTGCATGTCCATGCCACACACATATAAATAAACGCAAACCTGTACACGTTCTTGCCTGGTTGACTGACAACGTGACAGCCAGTTTGTCAGAGAGTAGCGGCAGATGAAACTGGACATAGTCGTGTTGTTGCAACTGCTGCCATCATTTCGTTCATTTGGCATCGACTTGCTGGCGATCGCAAAAATTTGCATAAACCAATAAAATCAGTCAATCGAGTTGCTTGCTTGCCGCTGCTGCGACTCAACGTGGGTGTGTGTAAGTGTGTACCTGAGTGGGCGATATGGGCGATATGTACGACTAGATATTCGGCGGCTGTTGTTATTACAGTGAATGCTTTCAGTGCTATTCAGTGTTGTTATTGGTGTTGTCATGCCAGCGGCAACATTGACCATTCGACTTAACAATGATGCGTTGCTAATATGTACCAGAAATGGTTTGTGTTGCTTTGCGGGTGTGTGCGAGTGTGCTTAGCTGTTGGTTGGCGTTCATATGGAATATTGATAGCATCCGCTTTAAGAGACTACGCTAGCGTCGTTGAAAACAATCGAATGTTGCATCTACCCATGTATCACTGTACATACATATGTACAGATACCATTGCATGTCTCCAAGTGCTTATGTAAACGCATGGGTAGCAATTTATGAAACTCAGTTCAAATAAGCAGAATTAGTAAGGAGAACGAAGAGCTACACATCTACATATATGTGACCTCTGTTCATGAACGCATGCAAATTCCTATTGACCCGCTGCATGCTGTGGTGGCACAATCAGCTATCAAAACACACGCGCTCTTTTACCGCTGCTTTCTGCTGGCAGCTGGTGGCGCCGCCGACGTAATCAAGCACCGCAGGGCATTTCAATTTTCCATCACATCGATTACGAACACGTTCCATGTTACATATAGACCTCTGCACGCTGTACTACTACTACCACTACAAACTACCTATGCACTGTTGAGCTTCTCCCCTCTCATGCAAGTACATAGCTGATTTTGTATTTACAGTTTTGCACAAATTACCCAAGGACATGGACATATGGCAAACGCGAGCCTTTTCGCTCAACGCCTAGTGCCGACTGCTCGCGCGTCTCCATACCCTGCAGGGAAAACCCGAACTGGTGCATCAAATTTCTAGTTCAGTACTAGATATTTATCGCCAAAAACGAACCAGTCCCATAGTAACTAGATCCGCACCAGTACAAAAGCAGCGAAATGTGGTACTTTTACAAAACTATTTTA
>JAPVRG010250108.1:0-10859 GCA_029783565.1 Rhagoletis cerasi
TCTTCGACTATATATCACAGTATACTTTTAAATCTCGTCATAAATAAGAATTATACCTACATATGACGAAAATTTTTAGGGTGTGATTAAGACGAAAATTCTTTTAAGTCATTACAATCCACTCGAGACCTTATTATTTAATATGAAAACCGACCTGGTCTAATATATGTACGTACATAAATATTTATTGTTTAAGCTTTCATTGCACTGTTTTCAACTTTTGCTCAAGGAATAAAAAAAATGGTAAAATTTATTGTTGCCATGCTTATCTCAATGCCTTTGTTCTCTTAAGTTGCGACCAGTATTTTCATTATTGCCTTGTTTTCTTAACTTTTATCTCTGTTTTCTCGCGAACCGAACTATATTACCTGTTGAATCGCGAAAGTAATCTGCACTTGCATTCTATGCACTTATGTATATATATATGTATAAGTGCATATGTACATGCATACATATGTACATGGTAGGGTGCTTCTTAAAACGTCAACATCTAAATTTTGTATGGGTAACCATCTTATTTTGTTCTACGTACAAAATAAAGACATCCACGAAAATTTTAAATTTAAAAATAATTTTTAGGGGTCGCTACCAGGGCTTGAAAATATTAAAATATAATAAAAATTTTACATATTTTGTTACCATAGAAAAAACTAAGCTAGGTAGTCGATATTAACTCCCCCTTAACATAAGTTGCTTTGTAGTTTTCATGGTAATTATTTAAAAACCAGTGTTATTTGGAACCTAGGGAAAATGTTAAAAATGCTTTATTTATTCCATAAAAACCTAAATAAATTACAGTCTTTGGAGCTTAATATTGCATGATGAATCCAAGGGGAAAGTTAATATGGACTTCCTGAGCTCAAAGCGCATTTTTTTTTTAATTTTTTCTATGGGAACAAAATATGTCAAATTTGTAAAATTTTAATGTTTTCAAATCCAGATAGCGACCTCTAAAAATTATTTTCAAATTTTGAAAATTTCGTGGATGTCTATATTTTGTACGTAGAACGAAATGAAGGGGTGTCACATACAAAATTTAGATTTTGACATTTTAAGTAGCACCCTAATACATAGGTATTTAAATATCTTCCAGTGTTGTTGGATGTAAAATCGTAATGCGTTATCAGTAGTTTGTTTACTTTTTTTTGTTGTGCAAACAATACTTAGCTAATGTCGACAATTTAAATGCTAATTTGTTTTATTGTTGTTAGTTTTGTGATTTCCAGTTTCTTTTTAAATAAAACTAGTATTCGTTTGAACCCTTAGAATGTTTATACCCAGCAAAAACTTTGATTCTTTGGTAAGCGATTTTCTATTTGTATAAATGAAGTAGCGCATTGCAGGGTCATAAAAGACGGCTGTTCGCTTACTCATTGCATTACATGTTCTTGTATGTAATGTGATGTGTAAGAAGTTGTACATTTATTAGATTACCTCCAATGACATGTCCATGTTCAAGTAATGCATTCTGTAATCTAGAAGGTAATCGATGACTCTCGATGGGTCACAGTTCGTGGAAATATTTTTTGTTGTGTAGGCTACCGGATAACCACGGACCACGCCAGCAGCTCTCGATAGTTCTTTTTTTATCCTATACTAATTGGTTTAGTTCCGATCTTTGGATCATAAAGAAATTAACGGTATCCTAAAATTTTATATGAGAATTGAATTCGGTTGTCTTCTGCTTATAAATTACTTGCTATTTACTTATATATACAAAAATTAGTAATTTTATGTGTTCGTAACCTCTCTCGTCGTACAAAAATCACACTCTATAAGTCACTCATCTTGCCTCGGCTGGTGTATGTCGCGGAGGCATGGACAATGAAAACATCTGATGAAGCGGCTCTTGGAGTTTTTGAGAGAAATATTCTGCGAAAGATTTACGGGCCTTTACGCGTTGGCAATGGCGAGTACCGCAGACGATTTAACGATGAGCTGTATAAGCTTTACAACGATGTAGACATAGTGCAGCGAATTAAGATACAGCGGCTCCGCTGGCTAGGTCATGTCGTTCGAATGGACAGAAATGTTCCTGCTCGGAAAGTATTCAACGCGGTTCGCGATGCTGGTAATAGAGGAAGAGGAAGGCCTCCTCTGCGTTGGAAAGACCAGGTGGAGAAGGACTTGGCTTTACTTGGCATTTCCAATTGGCGTCAGTTGGCACAGAAGAGAAATGGCTGGCGTGCTGCTTTGGACTCGGCCAAAATCACTTATGCGTGATGCGGTTCGCACGTAAAGCTGAATGGATTGGTAAAGTTTTTTTTTTTTTTAAATATCTATGCAACATAATTTTATTTGTTTTGAATATTTCTGAAGGGAAGTATTCTTATTCGATCAAAAACTATTTGTTTTTAAATTATTTTATAGCAACTCTACGAAAAAATGTATTTTCTGCATTCGCATAAAATACATGGGAAACTTCAAAGCTCTGGCGGCACCATTAAATGTTAAATAGTTTTCATTCTTCTTATTTCTGGTATTCTTCAGTTCTGGAGGGTTAATCGAAATTTTTGGGACCACTTTAATGTTTGCATAAACTAAGAATAGACAAGTATTAGAGACATTAGGCCCTTAACAATAGGTAGGGTTTTTTTTTAGTTTTGAGCTGTGCTGTAATTGCAGAGGGCTATAGGTATATTTTTGGTTCATTTTGTTTCCAAGGTATTTTTCCACTATTATTTTTTTTTTAATAAATGTATCCATTCACAGCAAATAAATGCACAAAATATTTTTCATTACAAAACCGCAAGCTTTGAAAAGGCTAACCCCCTAATAAATAAAAAAATAAAGAAGGCTTTAACTGCTTTATAAATAGAAAATTTGTATGAAAATGTCACTTTATAGAGCATTTTAAATCAGTGTACGAAAATAAACTATATTGTACGTTACCATTTCGTTTTGTTTATTACTTTGACAGTTCGGTACAATATAAAAACAAAACGGCGAGTTCATTTTGGCGATTGTACACTACACTCGTTTAGTAGTTTTAGATGAAATAACAAACGAAATGAATCGTGCAAAGTCAGTTTCGCGAAATCAATTTAAATGAAATTTCTTTTTTTTTTATTTAATATTAAAATTGACAGAGAGGAAAAAATAATTTTTCACTTAATTGAAACGTACTAGATGGTACAAGCGTCAGAAACGAAAAGTAAATGTTTCTCGTTGGGGAAAAGGACCATGAAACTTACTATTTTTATATGACTATGTACGAAACTGTACAAAACCATAAATGAAATAATAGTCGATGAGCAAATGGGTATTGTTTTGTACGGTTTATTTTCGTACCCTGCTTTAAATCTATTTTATTTTTTATGAATAAGGGGGCTATATTTATTTTAAAGAAATTTATAAAGAAATGAAATTTTTCTATAATGACAGCTCAGAAGTGAAAATTTATTACGACACGACGGAGTTATTCAAGTTTTCTTTAATAAAATGCACTTAGAAATAACCGAAGATTACACAAAACTACAATTACATGAAATTTATATATAATGAGGAAAGTAAAAAATTAAAGTGTAAACAAATAACTATAATTTTTTTTGGTAAGAAACGTAACTTCTACAGGTGTACTCTGCGTTGGTAACACAATTTTTGTTCAGAGCGGTCAAGCCACCGAAAGGCCTTAAAGGGATCCAAAGTTTAAAATTCGCTTGGGGAACGAGCAACGTTTTTCATGATACATCTTATTCATTACATACCTACATACTCTCCATATGTACCTTTCAGGGTATATTTTTTCGATATGGAACAATCCTATGGGAAGAGAGCATTGAAACTCTGACTTTACTTTTTCTCCCCCCACATGCATTTTTGGACCACCCTAATCTACATATTACGCATGAGTATTGCTGCATTTACTTTCTTAGTTATAACTTTTTTTTTTACTAACATAACGTCTACTTCAACAAACGCTTTCAGTTTCACTTTGCTACAAAAAGTATTTACATTCATTGGTTAAAAAATAGGTATCTATAAAAATTTATTTACCTCCATAATCTTATCTTATCACCACACCGGCTTCGGCTATTGTTAAACCTTATTAAGCAATAAATTTTCTACATATTTCTTATTGACGATTCCTTTGTTGAACTGTTCGGTGCCTCACAGGAAATTTCCTAAATTGCGTAAAACCTCAATGATGAATGTAATGTTTGCACACATAAATATATGTACGTATATGCATACTAATGTGCATACACGCTACACAAATCAGCTGACAAATATATGTATGAGCAGTACTTTTTTATGAAAATTAAGGTATTTTGGCCTGCGCCAGTAAGAGGCGGGTTGAATGTCTAAGCCAATTTAGCTAGCATGCCCACAGCTGATAATTGATTACACGCTGATAAAAACTAATAGATAGCTAATCTATACAGCACTATTCACTTTCAGTGATTCCTTTCACTTTCATAGAAGCTCTATCTGAACTATCAATATTATTTAATCAATATCACTGTAGTCGTTCGTTATTCGTATTATCTTTTAGTGTTTTCCTACTTTTACATATTTTATTCCAGTCATTGCTAAATCATTTATGTGAACTTTCGTTTTTCATTACAGGTGCTCGGCATTATTTGCATGGCCTGTGCTTCACCTGCCTACATCGCCGCCACGTCATTCTTCCTATTCGTGGTTGTAATCTCGTTCATTGCGACAATTTTATGGATTTTCGCTTATCTTTTGGGTATACGTGAAGCTTTGAATGTCGCCGTCAATTGGATATTCACAGTAAGTTAAAGAAAGCAACTCATTCTTAATACTTTATATGTTTAGCAATCTTATAGAGGGCGGTTCAAAAGAATACAAGTGTCTAAATACGGGTTTTAATAACAACAAAAAAGTTATTAAGTAATAG
Organism: Rhagoletis cerasi; assembly: GCA_029783565.1. Taxonomy (NCBI): domain Eukaryota; kingdom Metazoa; phylum Arthropoda; class Insecta; order Diptera; family Tephritidae; genus Rhagoletis; species Rhagoletis cerasi. Next base: position 4,865 of record JAPVRG010250108.1, read on the forward strand.
ACGTATAGTATATATTTCAGATTTTTTTCCCAACATTCTGTTAGTTTGGTCCAAGACAAATCCTGGCACCAAAGTTTAAAACAATAGATACTTTACATCATTAAAGATTTTTTTAGGATTTTCCGAGGATTTCACTTCAAAATTCTCAAAGACCTTCCTTCTCCTATAATATATCAGAAATGACTCTTACTCGGCCTATTCGGCGCTGTTGGGAGCAAAGTTGATATTAAAATGTACTCTTGCAACACAAAAAAATACTGAAAGAAGCCTGATTTATTCCAAAATTTCTCGAGGGAAGCCCCAAGAAGCCTGGAAAGAGTTCCATAAAATTACGAAAGAAAATAAAACAATAAGAAAACATTGAAAGAATCCCGAAAAATCCGAAAAAACCGAAAAGTTAAGAAAATCCCAAATAAATTTCGAAGAATTCCGAAATATCCCGAAAAGAACGAAACAATTCAGAACGAAGAAAAAGTTTCGAAAGCTTTAAAAAAACTTGAAAATCCTTATACTAAAAAATTCCGAGAGACCTGAGAAAAATCCCAAAAATACCGAAAAATAAAACAGCAAAAAATCATGAAAAAGTCCCGAAAAGCCTTAAAAATCCCAAAAACTAAAAAAGCAAAAAATCGTGAAATAAATAAAAAAATAAGGAAAAATCCCGAAAGTAACCGTAAAGTATCGAAAAAATTTCGAAATATCCTAAAAAATAAACTGGAAAAAACTACTGGAATATGAAAACCCGAAAAAATCAAAAAAGTTCCGGACAAAATAAATGGGGGAAAAGCCCCGAAGAAATCTCTATAAATCCCTAAAGGTCCCGAAAAAAGCCCGAAAAGACCTCAAAACAATTTCTGAAAAGTTCCGAGCGAATTAAATAAAATTCCCTAAGAATATCAAATAGCGAAAAATCAAGGAAAACTCCGGAAAATTCCGAAAGATACAAAACACTCAAAAAAATTTCAAAAGTATCCCGAAAAATTCCGAAATGTCCCGAAAAAAATGGAAAAGTCCAGAAAGAAGAAAAAATCCCAAGTTAAAATAAAGTCTCGAGAGGTTTCAAAAAATAAAACTTGAAATAATCCAAAAACCGGCACACAAATGCGCACAAGTCTAAAAAAGTCCCTAAATAATCCCAAAAATTCTTGAAAATATTACGAAAAGAAAAATACGAAGTATGTCTGAAAACTAATAAGCAAATATGTAGGTATTATCGCTTATTTTATGTTCATAAGAAAAATAGTAGTCAAAATTTGCATTTAGTTTTTGACTTCTTCGTTTTAACTCGCGTGGAGATCGCATCGTACAATAGTAAAGAACTCTAAAGCTTTCTTCAAAAATGAGGTACGAAAATTTTTTCCTATGTCTTTTTGATTTCTCAAAATAACACATATTTAAAGTCTTTGTATGTACAGAAGAAAATTTGTTTCCATTTTGTTATGAAGGACAAAAAATTTAATACATATCATAAAACATGATCCGATTCGTAATTTATATGTACGTATTGGGACCACCTTGTATATAACATTATCGAAAAAACGTTCTCGATTTCACAATAAAAAAAAGATAGGTACCTTAAAAACCAGAGACCGTAACGGTTTGGATATTTATAATAAAAATCATAATTTAACCGTTTAAATAGGATTCGAATTTTTTCGATCAAATGTAATCCTTATTTTATGATTTTTATTTTTTCGATTAAAAAAAAATCGTTATTTTTAGATTTAATTTTTTAGATTATACAGGATTGAAAATGTCATAAAAATTATCAAGTGTCGATTATTTTTGATTGAAAAAAAAAAAAAGAAAATAAAAATCGAATAATAACGTTTTTGTAATGATCTGAAAATAAATATCTGGTTATTTAATGGTTATTTTCGGTCCCTGTTAAAAACACAAATCAAAACCGATTTTTCATTTATTCTCCTTCTGTCTTCCTTTCTCTTTGCAGGAGTTGCTCAACACAGCGATATGCGCCCTCCTGTATTTCATTGCCTTCGTAGTGCAATTGGCCAAGTGGTCTGGTTATCCGAGTACATGGGCTTATGGATCGAATATTGCGGCCGGAGTTTTCGGTTGTTTCAACTTTTTGGCCTACGCTGCTGGCGCATATTTCCTGTATTTGACGCATAAGAGCGGTGCAAATTATTAGACGAGTCAAAAGAACGAAATTTAAATAAAAAAACAACAACCGCAAAGAAAATAAAACAAATAAAAATATTTTTTTTAAAAAATGTGCAAAACAAAAGAAACTTGTAGTTCACCTCATAAACTTATGCCACCATACCACCAAAAGCACTGAGCACAATACGTACATACATAAAACAACAACAACAATTGAAGGCACCACTTATGCCGTTGTGTGTTTTTTATGTAAACAAAAAACACTGTTGTAATTAGTCAAAAATATTAAAAAAATTAAAATAAAAAAATAGTTTTTAACATTTTTATTGGTAGTGTACTTCAATTTGCTGTTCAGTGAAAATTTAGTTTTAGTAACGGAAATGTAAATTATATTAAATTTTTTAAATCTTTATTAACTCCGCTGCCTTCTGTAAACTTGCCGCATTTCTCGTATGGCAAATAAATTTCATAGAACAACAATATCAACGAAGTTTACATAAAAAACTTGTTAAAATAAATTTTTGACTGTTTACAGGCTTTAATTTTTTCTACTTTTATACTTGAATTTGCTCAGCACTAGGGAATATCGTCAGTTGTTGATATTTGTTATGGCATTCATACAAATGTAGGCACTATTCATACTAATACATGCATGCGTACACATATATTTACCTGTGGATGTTTGATTAATACTAAATTTTTCTGTGGAAGTTCATAGTTTCGTAATTCAAAGCTACAGTCTCTTAAAATGAGTTAAGTGGTTTTATCAAAAGACTACAGGTATACGTATTTATGGACGTACATATAAATGGGTCAAATAGAATATGAAAATAATTACTATTTTGTACTTTTTTTAAATAAAGATGAATACTCTATTCATTAAAATAAAATTTTAATTTTTCTACATCAGCTACTTTGTGCGGTAAATATTGTAACTATGCAAATAATTATTAAAAAAAACATAATATATTTATAAATAATAGAAATAATCGCAATTTTATTGTATGTTTTATTATGTGTAAGAACAAAATATCAGAGATGTTTTAATTAATAAATTTACGTTTTAAAATAAAAAAGTGTTAATTAAATTTATTTTTGGGGGTAGTAACCCTGCACATACAATTTTCCGAAGAGCAAGTGAGTTGAACGCATAACCCCGGGTTATTAAGCCGATTTTGATGTTGAACAGCTAAGTATCTTAATTTCCCTTGTCTTAATTTAAATGGCAATATTACAGGAGACCCAATTACTGGCGATTCCATGGTTGAGAGCATTTTCAAATAATGTCTAATACTCAATCATGCTCCGTATATTTGAAAAAGTTTCAAAGCAGTGTTCATTCCGAAGGCAGGCAAGAGAGGAGTTTATGCCAATGACACTCTCGTACTTTAACCTGAAAACTTTTGAAATAATAGTAGAAATGTACTTTAGTTCAAAGTAGAGCTTTTGTTAATCGATTAGTCGACAAATCATTTCATTTACATATTTCATTTCATTTATATAGTCTATGAATTTACAATCCTTACAGACTATGAAGCAATATTAACTTAGATAAAACTGTTACATTTAATTCAATATAATTATTTATAACACAGAATTCAAAAGATTCAAAAAAGCTGCCCTTGTGAGTGAAAAATCAAGGACAACAGCATTGCTAATGAAACTTAATTTACGAATAGCGCATTTGGTTTTAAAATTATTTCGATAGAAAAGGTAGAAATTCCGAAGAGGGCATTGGGGAACATTAAATCGTATCCTTTCCAACAGGTAAGGACAGTCTATGACCCTATTTATGATACCATGAGTATATGAAAAACATAATATAGATCTACGGTTGTCTAAGGACTTAAGATTTATCAGCTTGAGACGAGAAGAATAGGGTGGTATGGGATCTTCAAAGTTTAAGGACCGAAGAGCAAATTTGAGAAAGATTTTTTGAACACCTTCAATCCTCTTGATATCTTGCTGATTACATAATCTCTAAATAAAAACAGCATATTCTAAGTGTGATCTAACAAATGATGTCAAGAGTAGTTTGATGGTTTGATGGTATAGGGGTCAGAGAATTTAGAGGCGTTACGTCTTACGAAACCCAACATAGAGAATGATTTATAAATAACATAATTTATATGCTTATTAAAAGAAAGCTTATTATCAAAAACAACGTCAAGGTCTTTGATCTCACTAACACACTGCAGGTCACATTGAAGTCTGATTTTTAACGTGAGTACCTGCCTAGAAAGGCTCAACCCCACGGTGCTCAAAAGCACACGGATCAACTCAATGCGATGATCAGCGCCGCTAATGCAAGCATTTTGTTTGGCTCAAAATTCAAGCACTTCGCTACCAATTGACCATGTGGGTGTACACAATTTACCACCTTGGTCAGGCTCGAGGCCGTACCTAAACCTCTGCCATACTATGGGTCCGGCACCCGGCTGCTATGCAACTCCACATTGAGAAGACAAGCCACTCTACCCGCATTTGGGTTTCGAAACCACAGCCACCACGATACTCCCCGAAGGGCCGTACCCAAAAGGAACAGGCCATAGCAAATAAAGGATGCTATGGGGGCCCCTGTTCCCCCGTGGTACCAGATTAAGTACTCTGGTCTGACTGTGAAGCCGAAACTTCTACCAGTTGAGCAAACACCACTCCGGACTGGCAACCGTTGACTAGGAAACCTCGGGATTGTCACACCCGTAGTTCGATGGGTCGTAGGCATTGATATGCCACGGGATCAATCCCGAAACCCAAAGAACCCCCTGAGGGGACTGCAGGTCACAGTTAGATTTATATAGATTTAAGGAGAGACGCGATTTCTGGCCAGCTTACAGCAGCACTAGTGAAAACGAAATGGCCGACGAGGCAGCCAGAAACGGGTCAGCTCTGGATATCTCAGTGGCGAAAGAGGTTCTTGTACCTCTGAGCCATATCGAAGGCCACACCTCTCAGAATTGGTGAAATACATATATGGCTAACCGCAGTTGGAAAGACTTACAATTCTGCATGATCTGTAGGCTCTGCAGGAATTTGTTGCAAAACGAATGCGCAAAACGGATTTCAGTTATCATCAAATTGGAATGGAATGTTTTGTCTTGACCAATTGCCGTTTTCAAAGGACAATGGCAATGCTGCTCTTCAATTGCTACTCATAGCTGTTACTTCTCAGGACCAGGTTTCTATGCAACCAATTTTTTTTGTGCAGCTTAATAGAAATAAGGTTTTTAAACTTAAGAGATTCAATTGAAAGGGCAAGTATTAGTGCTAATAGGAATTCCTATACTCGCTACGTCAAACAACCAACAGGGTGACTAAAACAAGAAAAAAAATCGTTTCCCAATTACTTAACGTCTACGGAACGAGAGGGTATGAAAGCCATCGATAGAAAAAGCGTTATCTTTCATCAGAACAATGCTGCGAACGTTTTTAGTGGCTCTGGCGAAAATTGAAGAAATTCGGCGAAGAAACTTTGGTGCATCTATCTATAGCCCGTACCTTGCCTCGTCCATTTACCATTTGTTATGACATCTTTAGGTTCTTTTAGTGGTATACAACTTTCTTCAAAGGCGGCATAGACCTACAGTAACGGCATTATGGTTCTAACAGAAAAATGGTGAGACTCAATTGATAAAAGCGGCACATTTGGATATCGTTGATAGCAGTGGCGGATCCAGGATTATGGCAAGGGGGGGGGTTCAGAAAACTTTTTACACATTTTGCGAAAAAAAATATCAACTAATATGCAGTTTTTTAGATCATTTTGTTTATTTAAATTATACCAAAGCATATTATGTATGTACATGCGAAGTTCAAGTCAATTGAAAGAACACTCGTTTATTTGAAATATACAGTTTGTCAAGAAAGTATT
>JAPVRG010250117.1:0-10346 GCA_029783565.1 Rhagoletis cerasi
AATTTCCGATATGTGGCCATTTGTGCGCAATTATTTCTTTTTAAGCTATCGGGGAAATCGTTTTGTATTTGGAGTTGTATGATCCATGCATATGAGCACCAGTATTCGATATCATTATAGCGAAAGGTTTCAAAAATTTACCGCAAAAATGGCCAAAAAAAATATTAAATTCATTGAGCCGCCCCTGTGATGATTTGACACTTTTTTCCGTGTAGTAGTTTAAAAGTACACACGTATTCTACAACTGACGCAAAAATCGTAATATGTTGTCTCTCTTTGATTTCGGAATAAAAACACATTGTGAGCATACGGCACTGGCAATATAGAAGTATTACATATATGCAAAAAACGCATAATTGCCAAACGTAGTAGCAGCTCCGCTGTCAATCAAACATTTTGTTTTGATATTGTTAATGTTATTATTGGTAATGTTGATTTCGAGGCTGCAAATGAAAATTTTCAGTTGCATCTATAGCATCTACTTCCATCGGTTCTTGAGCTACATTACTAAAATTTCTGCTTTGTTTTTGTGGTAAATTTTTAAAATTTCCTGAATTGTAATCCTGATATTGTTATTTATTATTTCGATTATAATTCGTAAAATTTTGATTTTGATGGCTTCTAAAATGTTGATAAAAATTATTTCTATTATTTTGATTATCAAAATTTCGAAAATTGTTGGTGTTTGAAAATTGGTCAATTTTTGAATTTTGAAAATTTTGATTTTCATTAAAAAAATTTTCACGATTTGGAGAGTTTCGCCTGTTTTGAAAATTTGTATTTAAAAAATTATCATGTTGCAAATTATTATTTGGAAAACTATACCCATGTTTACTGTTCACTAATTTTATATCTTTTAATTTATTGTTTTCTAAGTAAAAAGTATAACCAGTATTAATAGAATTAATACGATTTTCAATTTGTCATTCTTTTCTGGTGTATACAAGTTATCTGGCTCTAAACTAAATTTTGTATTCATAATTTGAAATGCAACTCTTCAACACTTTTAGCATCTACATTTAACGCATCACTTCTCAAATTAAAAAATGTTCTTTTAATACCAAACTCCTCTTTGAGCTTCCTTATTACAGTATCCCAAGTAGGGTTTATTAAAGTTTCCATTACTCTTAGTGCCTTCCCTTGCAACCGATTACCCAAAACAGTCTGTAATGTACCTTGATGTTCAGCAGGTGTTAACTGCAATACGGTTGTGACATCTCTCAAGTAATTGCTCAATGTATAATCGCTACTTCCGTTAAATGCAGGCAAACTCCTTGCTTCGCGTAAACTTTCAGCTAATGATAAGGCCATTGTTGTTGCTTCTGCTTCCGTTGTTGTTGCTGTTGTTTTATTGATGTTGTTGCACTTTCTTGTTGTTATTTTGTTATTTGTTATTCTTAATTTTTTTTTTTGGTTCTCTCAAGCGTTGCGTTTTTTGTTATGATTGTTGTTATTTTATTTCAGCAAACAAGGTAAAATTATTTTCCAATTCAACGAAAATGTCTTTTGATAATTGGTTTTCACCGTTCTAGTATCCCTTAAGTCCTTTTCTTTTTTTCAATATTTTATGGTTTCTTAATTTTTTAAAGCAGATCAATTTTTATTTCAATAAGCATTTGCTTGATATACGAAATGTCCGATCGCTGGATGTGCTAATTTGACCATGCACATCCCATCCTCGTCGCCAGTAAACTTATTTTATATAAAAGACTAAACTAATTTTATTATAAAAGTAAAGTTGAACCTTTTCTTTTGATATGTTCTTAAGAACTGAAAAATTATGACAAACATTGAAATACAATAATCAAAATATCCAAATACTGCTGAATAATATTAACAATAACAAAAATACAGTAAGAAACGGAAACAGTAATGTTTATAAGTATAACATAACTTGCATGTTTGTATGTATGTGTGTATGTATGTTTGTATTTCTTTCATGAATATTTTTGAAATTTAATAAAGCTGCAAATAGCCTAATATAATTTTTGCAAAAGTGAATAATCCAATTGGGTGTGTGTTTTCTTCTATGTTTATTTTTATATTCGTTGAACGTTTGTTGGCATGTCTCTATGATTGCCTCTGTGGTCATTTACAAAACCCAAATCAAAATCATAAAAACCACAATCAAAATTTAAACCACAACAATAATACAACATACAATACTTTGAAAAACCAAAACACATAAATGGAAATATCAGGACTAAATTTCCCACCGGATCATAGTGTTACAACCGCATCTCTATCAGCCGGTACCGCCGCCGCCAACACCGCAGCGTCTAGCCAACCAACCAACGCTGTTGGCAATGGACTACTCTCAACTAGATCCATTTCGATGCAGAATCTGGTAACTCTAGCAACGCTAGGCGCCCACAATTATCCACCAACACAAGCGCTTCAGCCTCACAGTCATGTCGTCGCTCAATCCCAACAACGGCTGCAGCAACATCACCACGGCATTACATATACGCCCCAGCAGACGCAATCACAAATTACCCATTTACTGCAAATGCCGCTCGCCATGACAACGCAGCTAGCTGGAGCCGCCACTCCCACACTGTGTAAGTATTCAACTTTCTTCGAGTTTAACCCCATATTCTAGTTAAGTCACAAAACTCAGCGCCTCAAAGCTGAGTTAGTCTAGACTTAATTTCCGTAACTTAACTTAACTTAACTTAATATTTTTGCCTACCTGTTATATGAGAAACTGTGTTGGCGGTTAGTGAAATCTTAACTTAACGTAAGAAACTTAAGAACCTGTAGATTTTAGATTCTTAAGTTACGGCCTTACGGAAATTGAGAGCGGTGAGAGAATCAGGCTTGCCATATTTATGTTTTTGTATTTCTTAAAAATAAAGGAACGCAAGCGTTTTTTTTTTGCGTGCATTTTTTGATGTGGCAATAGAAGCGGCGAAATGTCAATCAGCTGAAAAAGAGAATAAAAAAAAAGTTATTTTCGCATCGCATAGGCCTCAAAATATGTACCACTTCTGGTCCAACTCTCCATTAAACATCGTCATCGACTCCCTGTTATACGCATGTGATCGATAAAGCAGTTTTGCAGCATATTTTGAGGCGCAGTAGATAGCACATCACTATTGTGCTGAGTTTTGTGACTTTATTAGAATAGGGGGGTAAATTGCGTCAGTATAAATACTTATTTATATACAGGCTGACTTCCAAAACGTATCAATACAATGTTTGGATACAGTTATGCTGCGGTATTCAAACTGTTTGTATATGCAGAGTTGCGACACATTGCAGCCATATACATTGCATATTTTAAATATTCAATATAGCCATGAACATTTTTTCTGAATTTTCCATTTTTAAAATAACAACAAATAACGAAGCATCAACTTTGTTTCTGATGCGCTGATTGCTCTAGCGAAGCGTTTCGATCACTTTTCGGATGCGTTTTGGAAAAGTATACATTGTCAATATTTTTTAATTCGGCGTTACGGAACATTATACTTTGTACGTATGCAAAGCAATTGACGTTTTGGAAGTCAGCCACACATACATACATATAAGTATATTATAGTTCTCCTTATCTAAAATGTGTCAAAATTCTTGATCTCACTTTTCGAAATATGCGAATAGACTATCCTCCTTTATATAAATACAAATTTTGTATTGAAAAAATTTGTTTGAAGGGCAGATAAATTTTAAAAGCTACTTGAAAAAAACGGCACCTAGACGAATTTTGAAAAATTTAAGGTTGACTCTCAGCGACTGAAGTTTTGAAAAATCATCATCTTTTCATCTAGGTGATCTGCGTATAATTTATGTGGCTCTAAATTGTGAAGTTTAGCCTTTTGATATTCCTAATATGTATGTATACGAATAGTCGACCTATCAACATAAATTTATGATACAAAGCTTCCCCCACTACCGGCATTTTCAGCCAATACGAGGAAAAAACTAAAGTGTGTCTACATATAGTAAGACTGTTCAAGCATGCAAATTAGCTGAAGCAATTAACTTTTTAATTGAGCCAAACTTTTTGGGTGTTCACACATAGTTAGCTGCTCCATTCCATTAGCTACAGTGATGGAAAAGTTGGTGCAATCGTACCTTTCTTTAATTTGAAAGTACATTCGGTACAAGCACACTATTTTATGTACATTTGGAACGTATCCAAATAACCTTTCAGGAAATCTTTTCTTATTTTTATTGAAATTTCAGCGCATTTTCTGGTGTGGGTAACTTGTCCAATAGCCTCTCTTTGTGTTGATTGCGCCAGATAGACAGAGAATATTTCTTTTCAAACCGTCAGATCTCGGAGGAAAGTGATTCACCTTTTCTAAAACAGTTTTTTCGCACTGCTCGAAAATATTTTGTCTTTTTATAGCCAAACTTGGTTGATGTGAGTCTAAAACTTAATATGCTATCGAAGGGAGAGTTTATCCTCTGATTTTTTCAACTATGTATGTATATACATATTTTATTTTTATTTATTTATTTTTTTTTTTTTTCAGTCTTTGAAACAGGATTTCTTACAGACTATTAAATTTCGATCAATTAAACAGTTTGAATAAGTTTAACTTAAAACAATAAATGCTGTCGTTGAAATTAATTAGCGCAGAGTGTTTGTTACAAAGGCGAATAACTCTAGCAATCGGTTCATTGTAGGAGTATAGCGACTTATGCGAACCTTCAACGAACAGTTTGGGATTTCTAAGATTCATATTAGATTCCTAAATTTGAAAAAAATTAGATATCTATGGGCAGACAATGCTGCCAGATAGAATATTGTTTGCAAATAACAGCGACAAATACGACCTCCTGTCAGCTAAAGATTGGACGCCAAGTAACTTCCTTCTTTACGCGTATTCTGGAATATCCCGGCCGTTGAACATTTTGTGCACAGCAAATCTGGTAAATTTCCTTTGGATTCTCTTTATTCTGTCAGAGTGCTTTGCATAATATGGGTTCCATATTATCGCCCCATATTCAACAATACTCCGAACCAAGGCAATAAAAAGTGCTTAAAGAGTCATAGGGTCCTTAAAATTTTTAGTATTCCTCATTGTGAATCCAATTATCGAGTAGGCTTTAGACGATACTAAATCAATGTGTTTTGAAAAAGTAAGCTTAGTGACAAAAATAATTCCCATCAACACCATTTATAGAATAGTTGAAAGTCCTGACAGATGCGCGACGGGTATGTGAAACAATGCAACACTTACTGATATTGAGGCTTAGATTATTAATGATACACCAATTCACGCCGCTGTGGTGTAGTGGTAAGCAGTGAGCGCTTCCACTCCGCAGGCCTGGATTCAAGCCCTGGTCAAAGCAACATCGTAAAAAAATGTAGAAAAAAGGTTTTTTCTAAACATCGGTCGCCCCTCGGCAGGCAACGGCAAACCTCCGAGGGTACTTCTGCCATGAAAAAGCTTCTCATAAAAATACAATCGAAGCTCGGAGTCGGCGTAAAACTGTAGGTCCCTCCCTTTGTGTGGCAACATCAAGGCGCACGCCACAAATCGGAGGAGAAGCTCGGCCAAACACTAACATATGTGTAAGCGCCAATCTATTATTATTATTATTATTATTAATATTATTATTAATTCAAAAATTCGTTTAAATCATACTGAAGTTTTTGACAATCCATCGGACAGTTGATATTAAGAAATATTTTAACATCGTCTGCAAACATTAAGCATCTCGACGATAGGATATGCGATGGTAGATCGTTTATAAAAAGTAAAAATAAGAGAGGACCTATGTGAGTTCCTTGGGGAATACCCGATGTAGCATTGACTTCAATGTTGGAGCTCGCCGAATAATTTTCTACCGATTAGAAAACTTCTGAAGAAATTCAATAATGTGCCGGTCATACCAAATTTATTGAGCTTAAATAAAAGAATGTTATGGTCGACTTTATCAAAAGCCTTTGAGAAATCGGTATAAACAACATCAAGTTGGGTATGTTGTTCCATAGCAGTGATAATGTTGTTTGAAATAAGAGACAAGTTGGTAACTGTAGATTTACCAGGCAAAAACCCGTGCTGGCAGCTGGATAGAGCAAACCCAACGTGTTCGAGTAATTTTTTATTAATTATATGATCAAAAATTTCGGGGAAAACCCCTTGCTTTGGGGAAAACCCCTTGCTTTGAAGATAGGTTCAAAAGAGCACCTCTTCCAACAATCTAAAAACGTTCCCAGTCTCAAACATGTATTGAAGAGTATGGTGATTGGTTTTACCAAGTTTTTAACACAACGAATAAAAACTATTGGGGGAAACCCGTTAGAGTCATAATTAAAACTGGGTTTGAGGTCTAAGATTGCATTTGTAACATCTTCCTCCGTAATAAGAAACGTGTCAATATCATCGATGGTCAATTAATAGAAAAGGTAGATGGAGGTTCATAACTTTCATACACTTCCTGGAAGAATGAAGCAAATAAATTGCAAGATTCTTGAGTAGTATTAGACACGCAGCCATTATATTCCATTTTATTAGGAATACCGGTAGAATTACGCCTAGAATTTACATAATGCCAGAATGAGGACGGATTTAGTTCCAAGTCGCACTCAACTTTAGATATGTACTGTCTGAAAAGCTGTTTATGGAGTTTGTCAAATTCGATTCGAATGTGGTTAAAATTCTGAAGATCAACGGTAAGCTTAGTGTGTCTAAATGTTTTCAGAGCTTTATTTTTAACGTTTTTTAAATGGCATAATTTCGAGTTGAACCAAGGCGGTTTGCTAGTGAGACGAGAATATTTCGAAGGGACAAATTTAGAAACGGCATGGGAGATAATGTTGCAAATATTTCCATACATTAAATATGGATCTTCTATTAAATCTAAGAAATCCCAATTCGTACAATTTAGAAAGGAATTTAAAGCTAGTTGCTTTCCTAAAACATAAGATAAGTAGAGGACTCTTATTGAGCCGCTGAAAGCTAAAAAATTTACACTTAATGGTCAAAGCTTTATGATGTATCGTGTTACGTGATATAGGTGACAAGTTTAATTCACATGTTGACTTGAGGTCATCTGTTGCGGAAACGAAATCAAGCAATTTTCCATTGAGCTTTGCAAATGAATTTGATTGCTGAAAGTTATTCGATAAGAAAAAACTAGTTACAGAAGATCCAGTTTCAGATTTGATATTAAAGGGTAACAGTCAACCATCGTCAAACGACCAAATAATATCAGGTAAGTTAAAATCACCCATAACAATTATCTGCTGATTAAAATCTACGGATTCAGCAATAAATTTGATGTTGTTAATATACTGCTCATAAACGTTTAAACTAGAGTTAGGCGGTATTTAAGATACAAAGAAATAGATGCGTTTGTCATTTGAAAATGAACAACTATGCAAACTTGTTCTATTAACTTATCGGCAAAAGGTAAAGCTACTAATCTGCTATGAAGGCTTGATTTAACTGCGAGTAACACCCCACCTCCTCGAACACATCCACTAGCAGTAAGGTATCTATCGTGGTAGCAGATTTATTTACACCAATAGCATTGTTTGTTATTTTGAGCTTAGTAAAAATGCCGAGAGCGCTGCGGAGATGTTTAATTTCAGCAGTAAGTTGTACAATGTTAACAACATTTTCACTTAGTGTAGACTGCATTGAGCGTAATTCGGCATGTAGATCATCAATTTTTTTGATTTGTTGTGCCTTATCTTCGTGCAAGGCATTTACAAGAGAAATCACTCGCGCATTCTCAGCTGTAAGAGCAGACATTTCTTTATACAACGATTGTAATGTTAATTGTTGCTTATTAGCCTTTTCCGCTGGAGTCTCAATTTGTTTGCTTTTCTGAGAATTAGCATTCAAGGCAGATTTGGTGATAATAGGCGGACATCCAAAACGTCAATAGCTTTGCATACGTACAAAGTATAATGTTCCATAAAAGTAGGTGCTTCTGTTAATTGTTATATCGAATTTTCACATAAATTTGCTTCATGGGTTTAGCACCAGTTGGTAACTAGTCTTTGGGGACCAGTTGGTAACTCGTATGGGCCCTGTTGGGAATCAGTTTGGGACTAGTCCGAAACTAGTTACCTTCGAATCAGTTGGGGCCAGTCTGGGACCAGTTGGAATTCAGTTTGGGACTAGGCCGAAACTAGTTACCTTCGGACCAGTTGGTATTCAGTCTGGGGACCAGGCATGGCCCAGCTGGGAACCAGTTTGAGATTAGATGGGGGAGGTGAGGGGATAGACGCACGTCGCTCAGCCATACATAAAGGGTTTTTCAAAAGGTACGCTACAAAAGTAGACCGATAGGGACTGCAAACGACGCCATATTTTTTCCCGCTCTCTCAACATTTTTCTTCAGTAAGGTTTGCCATTTCATCATGGAAAGATATACGATTAAAATTTACTACCGAAATTTGGAGTCAGTGGCCTCAACTTTAAGAGCGCTTCGTGCAATTTATGGTCGTCATAATCGTCCTACTGAATGGCTTCGTCAGTAAGAAAAATATGCGTTATTGGTCACACAGCAACCCACACGTACTCAATGAGTTATCATTGCATCCCGGAAAAATTACGGTTTGGTGCGGTTTATGGACCGGCGGCGTCATTGGGCCCTACTTCTTCCGTGATGATCAAGACCGGCTTGTTACTGTGAATGGGAATCGCTACCGCTCAATGATAACCGAATATTTTTTGCCCGAATTGGATGATATGGACTTGGAAAATATGTGATTTCAGCAGGACGGCGCCAAAAACCACACAGCGCATGCCACAATTGATTTATTGAAAACCAAGTTTGGTGAACGTGTTATCTCACGAAATGGCCCAGTCAATTGGCCGCCTCGGTCGTGCGACTTAACGCCGTTAGACTATTTCCTGTGGGGCTACGTCAACTCTATGGTCTATGCCAACAAGCCAGCGACGATTGATGAACTTCGTACGAATATCGAACGTGAAATTACAGCAGTATCGGCCGATTTATGCTTGAAAACTGTCCAAAATTGGGTTCAGCGTCTGGACTTCTGCAAGCGTGCCCTTGGTGGCCATGCAAAAGAAATCGAGTTCCATACATAATGGCATCAAATATACTTTTGCAGGAATAAAGAATTTCATTGATATCCAAAACCGTTTTTGTTTTATTTAAAAAAACTTTTGTAGCGTGCCTTTTGAAAACCCCTTTATTTAAATATGTATATGTATAATGATTATTAGATGCTTTTTTATTATTTTTTGCAAGAAATGGATAAGTAAAATTTGGGTGCCTACATATATATGTACATATGTACCTTAAAGTATGCTCAAAATTATTTTATATGGAAGAAAAGGCGTAGCACCATCAGCAAAAAAAAAATAAAAAAGCCACGCGAATTTTAAGAAATTTTAAAATTGCACATTATTATACTAAAATTGAATGGGCTTGAATCTGCATACTGGATTTTTTTTAATTTCTTATTAAAAAGTTTGTAATTTTGATGAAACTGCAAATTCTAATAAATTTCGTACAAAGTTTGAAACTTGTATTTATGTATACGGTGTTTGTTAAAACCTAAGCCATGTTTAATACAAAATTAACAAAAAATATTAAACACGAAAAACATTGCTAATATTAAAAAAATCCTCGGATACTCAGTTTTGTCAGTAAGGGTATATTCTTAAAGATTTCTTTTAGAGACTTTTGCATTGTTAAGAAGGATACCTTCCCTTTAGTAAACCAAAACTTTTGCGCACAGGTTTGAAGAATGCAGCTGCACTAATATTTTTATAATTTCAAAACAAACCAACAGCTTGTTCCAGTTTTTTCCACTTGCCGATTTTTACATAAACCTTTTTTAATATTGGCGATTTCCGTACATACATATGTAGGTATTAAATGTGTTTGGGCAACATCAGAATGTATACAACATTAGATTCTGAGCTCTCCAAATTATTGATTAGTGCCCACCCGCTTCAACCTTAACTCTCATTCTACGTTTTTTCGTTTTGCATTGCATGCAACAAGTGTATAGTTCATTACCAGCTGCATAATATGTAAAATACAAAGTAATCGTGAAAACACTTTGCAATGGACGCCAAACAATGAAAAAAAAATTTAAAAGAAAAATGTACTAATCTTATAGAGACTATTGTCTTGCCAAACATGTCGATATACCACAAAAAAAGCACTTTTCTTGTTCCCTCCAGCCAATGAGTTAGTTTTTTTTTTTTAATGAAAATGAAAAAAGTACATAAAATCTGAATGCAAAAACATAATGGAAAGCTACTTGAATGATATAAGTAACCAACAAGGTCAAACCGAGTATTTTACTTCCATTTCAGCTTATAATTCTAAAATTTTTATGGACTTTTTCCAACCTCAGCAAACACTTAATTTCGAAGAAAAAGTCAACAATGAGATAC
>JAPVRG010250119.1:0-12467 GCA_029783565.1 Rhagoletis cerasi
CCTTTTTCCAAAATTTATAATATTCTTATTACCCGTTAATATATCATTGTATATATCAATTTTGAGTCAATAAGCTTCAGTAGTTACTGAAATATCGCAGTTTTTGCATTTTTCGAAAAAACCGTTATATGGGAGGTGGGCGTGGTTATTGTCCGATTTCGCCCATTTTCAATACCATCCGTCCCTATCCCAATAGAAGTATGCGTGCCAAGTTTCGTTGAGATATCTCAATTTTTACTCGAGTTATCGTGCGGACGTACGGACGGACGGACGGACGGACGGACAGACAGACATGGCTTAATCGATTTCTCTTTTCATTCTGAGCATTTTGGTGTATATATGTCTATATCGTTCTCGATTCCTTTAGGCTGTTACAAACAACCGTTATGTGAACAAAGTTATAATACCCTTGTGCACACAGTGCGCTCGGGTATAAATATCTTCACCGATTTTAAGGGTTCTCAGTTTATTTATAGCCTGCATAATAGCGGAAACCTATCTCCAGAAGCCAATGCAGTAGTCCGGTGATCAAAATGAGCAGCTCAGGGTAGGGTTTCGCGTGAAAACTATTCTTTCCCATTCAGCTTCGAGACATCTGTGTAAATTTCATTACTACCCTGAAGAGTGTAATAACTTTCTATATTGAAATATCTATTCGGAACCAAAGTTTGAGACCCTGGTACGTTCTGCCCGGAAGCAAGTCAAAATGGTTTAGAGTGCAAAAGTATCCCAGTGGTCCCGGCTCCCACTATGATACCTATCTTGAACAAAGAGCAGCAAGAGCTGCCACCTGCTGTCCCACCACATCCAATGGCAGGATATGCAAGTGCATATAAAAAGTGGTTGAAAGCGTCTTTTGGGGATGTTTTGTTAGGGTAAAATAAAACAAAACTAAGGGATAGTTTAGAATAATAACTCAACACAAAGAGGAATAATTCCACTAGAATCATCCTTTGTCTTGTCACGAAGAAGTGCATGCGTGCATATATATGTATGCATGTTAAATGTACAATGAGTTACCAATGACTTTGATAGAATTTACACCAATTCATCATTTTCTTATTATTCTCCGATAGATATTTCTTAGAAGAGTTCTTTTGTGGACATTCTTTTTTTCAAGGACATGCAAATCATTACCACTATCGTGGGTGGCACGGGGGTAATAAGAAAAAATACAATCCTTATATTCTTTTTGCCTTTTGCGAACATAAAAAGTAACAATGATAATTACCTGCCCATTAACACTTGAATAGGACGCGGTTAAAAAGAATATGACAACTCAATAGCCGCTACCTCAAAGAAAATCTCTTGCTGTTGCAGTTGCAATTACGTCTGTAGCTAATTGATGTTTTCTTTTGATCATGATGAGTATTAGATATCTTTTGTTTGGTTTTATATTTGCAAAAACGTAAAAATCATCAAAACTGAAACAATCTTTTTGCATAAATATATCCTCATATTCCAGAAAATTGTTGACAGCTCTTGGCACATGACTTCAGGTGACGACTTGTTTCGTGGTGTGAAACAATCAGTCATTACCAAAACAATCACACAGAATGTTAGCGGATTTACTATTACTTTTTTTGTGAGTATCTATGTTTGTATGTGCGTAAGCAACTATCTCAAAATGGTGATAGTAAAGACGTTTAAATATGGTTTTAAATATGCAGATTTCTTGGAAAAAAATTTAAGCAATTAAGGCCAAAATGTCGAAAATTGAAGTATGCTTTTTTCTGTTATGGAAAAATGTCTTAACTCAAAATTTCAAAAAAGCGGAAAACACGGCTTTAAGGTTTTATTAAGATGTTCCGTATTGCACGAAAAAGCAATTACATACTAATACTATAATGTATACATATGTATACCAAGTAAGTATAATCCTAAATTTTAATCCAAAGAATTAAGCTGTCCTGAAACCTTACTCTGATTCCTTACTTTGTTAACTAGATATTGATTTCTTTGCTTTACCTAACCATATTAATAAGAGTTCGTGAATGAACTTTGTTAAATGCTCGCCTCCTTAGCTGGCTTCCCGACAGCTCCATCAACTGTGTGGTTTATCAACTCTGAAATTGCTGATGGTAACTCGTCATAGTCGGGCGGTGATACATCGAAAGTAAAGTATGTTCTGGGCATCAGTAACTAAGAGGGAGTGGTTGTTTTTACAGGAGCTCGCACTGGTCTTCCGCCTCGAGTAAGTCGCCCAACTTTCTGATTAAATTTTCAGGCCTTTTTCCTATTGGTTTCTCCTTGATGCTGATTTCCCCTGTAATTCAATAAAAAAATTTTTTGTTCGCTTTTATTTCAACATAGTTTGATTAAAAGAAAAGTACTGATAAAAATGAAATATTTCACACAAACAACAAAAAATAGAAGTAATCTTGAAGCTACTGCTCCAATACATACTACTAACTAAATTTATATAACCTTATTCTAAAACAAAATTAAGGCGTCTTGATATTTTTGCGGCAAAGTCATTAATCACTTCTTCAGTGTCCAGAACACACACGGTGAACACTCATTAGGGCTAAGCCATTCAGTCTTTCTTCTCCGGTCGACTTCCGCAAGAAGGTTTTCAGACATTTCAAAGTCGAAAAAGAACATTCTGCAGTACACGTAGTGACAGACAATGCATATATTTTTAATAAATAAAAAATGTTTGGGAAAAGTTGACTTTGAGACTCATTTAGAGCTTCCAGTGCTGTTGTTGGGCGACTTACAGAATCTTCTTGGCTCCATTTCTTTTCCATAAAGAAAATTCTGTGGCAATCGTTCCCGTGTCAATATATTTGTAAATATTTAACTCGGAAAATTTATACACGTATTAAGAAGTATATATAATAGTTTGAGTTATAACCAGGGATCGAGAACGCGTTCCGGTTTTTGTTTAGTTCTGCACGAGGACAAAATTAATGTCAAGAACGTTCCCACAAAAGAACCAAACGGCAACAAAACGTTTGGGAACATTTTCGTTAAGAACAAAAAGAGAAAAAAACTATTCGTTTCCGTGAAGAACAAAAAGAGAACAGAACTCTCGGGAACGTTCTCAAAAAGGATAAAATAGGAACAAAACTCTCAAGAACGTTCTCAGGAAGAATAGAACAAGAATTATTATTATTATTTTTAAAGGAAATTTTAAAATTATTAACATATACTTCTACTTTTCAGCGTCTCATAAGCCCCTCGCATTGACCGATAAAGAGTGGCAGTGCACCAATGAGTATCTGAAATCGTTGATGCCTGCTAGGATTGCCGCCAAAAGACTGCAGGATGAACGGCTGACATTGGAATGACTTTTCGCCATCTGGATCGAGTGCAAACTACTCACACAATATGTCGGAACTACCTTAACTGAGGAAGTCGTGGAAGCCATGGAGAGGCGAGAGACCAATCTAATAGAGAATGAAGCTCTGTTAGCTTCAGTTTTTTTGGATCCGAGATCTCCCTCTTCTTTCGTAGAAGTACCATCGTAAAGCTGTTTCGAAATTGGAGCAACTGTGGAACAGGCTCCAAGAACTGAATGGAGATACACTCAGTTCATAAGCGAATTCTTCAACCAGTAAGGTTGGTGGAGGTCACGCTGGAACACGTACGAGCGGAGGGTTCCACAGTGATGTATTCTGGAAATTATTGGAACGGGCGATTACGAAAATTCAGTTGCCATTTTGTCCCCAACTGAAAATATTCTTAACTATTGTGAAAATAAGCGGAACGTCATTCCACAATTAGCAAAACTACCTAAAATGGTCCATGCTACTCCAGAAATGCAAGTCACGGTATGCGGTTCATATTGGGGAATTTGAAGCGAATCTGACAGGGACGATCCTGAACATCTTGGTGGTACGTTGTAACAGTCAGAACACCAAGAAGGCCCTGAGAGCTTCCAAAATAGCTTCGACCAAACGTGTAAGGAGTCCCATTTTATCACCGAAAGGTTTCAGGAAAAATGCTCCACTCAAAGTCAAATATCCTGCAGGTCAATTAGCGAGAGAAAATGGTGTCAATCTACAGCATAACAGCGATGAAGCCCATGAAAAGATTATTGAATTTTCTTAATATTGATGATTTTGCCCATCAAATCTTGTACAAAAACTCCCCCCCTGTATACGGTCTTGTAGTAGAAGATGTAAGGCCCCATGTGATACTTTCCTTGTCCCATCCATCGCATATCTTGGATGGCGGTGATGTCAGCCTCAGGCATCCTGAGGACATCCACCAACCTGAAATAAACACCGTCTTCATAGGGGTACAGACATTCGATATTTGTGCATACATACATATGTACCCAATCTTTATAAAAAGAACGCAAATTACTTTCGAAAAGTCCCAATATAAGATAACATAAGAACATCCTGGTTGTCAGACAGTTATGCTTGGATTTCTCTATTCACTGTAAACATTTTGTACATCTTCATATGTAAATACGTAGTTTCATAGTATATGTACCTTTATCACATACCAATAACTGTTATGTGACCAAATTTATAATACCCTCTTGAATAAGTCCGAAGTGGTATAAAAACAGTATAAACAATTTGACAAAGTTCTTATAATTAAAGAGTGCAACAGATGCAAGGAGTCTTGACCAGGTGTACACTATTTTCTATAAATGGATTAACATACCTAACAAACAATCAATACATTGACTGCAGCACAGGCTCCTTGCGTACAGAACTAAAAATGTCTAAACAAGTAATTTTCACTAAAACTAAATGAAAGAAAGACAACATAAAAGGACTTTAAAACGTTGTTCATTTCCTGTGCGAAAGGTTGCTTAAACGACCGTAAATTTGAGTATTTCAAACTGTCGAGCAAAATGAACTTTCTCTTACGCTAAATTTGCATAACTTACATGAATGGCAAAATCCGGTGAATGTGGACATGTGTCACAGAATATTAATGTACATGTGTATGTAGTACGGAATGTTTAGGACCAAACAAAAATAGATTAACGGTACACAATATATAGCTAATCTTTGCTTTCATTGCAGATTTTCGCACATTTGAAAATTTAACAGCAAACCGTTGCAACCCAGCATTTTTTCTCATTTTATGCTTTGTGAAGAGAAATAAAGAAGACAAAACAACTAAATTTAGTTTAAAAAATATATGAAATCTATGTAGAGGAACGGGAAATATGAGTGGCTGGGCTGGAAACTGCATACTCAGCTGAGGACCCTAGGTATGGCTAAACCGGCTTTAACTTGAACTCTACCCAAACAAAGAGGAGTTTTTTCTTCAAACAATGCGCACTTTCTTCGCAATAGTTAAATACTTTATTATTTACTTAGTTAATGAAGATAAAGATTTTTGTTGAGGATAACGTCGGAACAAACCAAACGAGCCGAAAACAGAAAGAAGCAAGTATATGTATATATATAGATAGTTTCATATTTACAAATCATTGCCACTGGCTTTCCTAGAACACACACAAACTTCTCTGTGTGCATTAAAAATAGTTATTTCCTATTGCTTTGTAGATTTAATCCTACTTAGCATGCGTCCTGCCACCAACGCAGCACAACCCAAAATAGAAACTGACCTATTCCATCTGCATCATTCAGTTGTGTAGATTTCGCCAAGAGATATGGGCAGCAGAAAAGTGTGTTACTTTTGCCTGCATCTCATCTATTTCTCTCGTGTTTTTCCGTTTTTTTTTTGCATGTGCATATTAAAACTGCAAATGGCCAACAAGTGAGCACTGCACCATTGCACAACTGACTAATCCTTTTTCCTTTGAACGACAAGCAAGTGAAAAAACAATGTTCCTCCTACTTAAAACAACATACATTGAAATAAAAAAGCGCGCCAAAAATATACTCATTTCCATTAGAAGAACAAAGAAAAATTAATGACAACCACAAAAAGGCGGCAAGAGATGTAATCATTCGTAGCCGCATACCTGATTATGCTCAAAGAAGCGACCCGAGAAATATGAGAATAAGACGTATGGAGATTCTATCAATTTTCTGATTATTCTTTAGTTATTGCAATTGTGAAACTAACAACTTTGGCAATATATCCATTGCGATCATGGTATACCAAAGGTGTTGATAGCATCCAAAAAAAAAAAGAGATATGAAAACATTCAATACTCGTATGTTTACCTTTATGAAGAATGAAATACAAACATAAGTTTGTACACCAGTGTGATCCAATTTAAAAGTTTGCAAGAACTACTTTCGTTGTAGAGTTCTTACAGCTCATCGTTCCATCGCCATAGAGTGTGATTTTTGTACGACGAGAGGACATAACTTCTCAGTCCAAAAAAGCACTTGTCGGTAAGGGTTATTGTCCATTGGATTTCATGGCTGACATTATTATCGGTGTTAATGCTGGTCGCTGTGGTGTAGTGGTAAGCAGTGCGCGCTCCCACTCCGCAGGCCTGGGTTCAAGCCCTGGTCAGAGCAATGTAAAAAAAAAATTTTTTGAAAAAAGGTTTTTTCTTAACAGCGGTGACAACAGTGTGACAACATCAAGGCACACGCCACAAATCGGAGGAGAAGCTCGGCCAAACACTAACATATGTATGTGTAAGCGCCAATCTATTATTATTAATGCTGGTTCCTAAATAAACGAAGTCGTCTACTTTTTCGAAATTATAGCTGTCAACAGTGACGTGAGTGCCGATACGCGCATACGCTGACTTATTGATAACAGGTGATACTTCGTCTTGTCCTCGTTTACCACCAGACCCATTCGCTTTTCTTCCTTGTCCAACATGGAAAAAGTAGAACAGACCTCGCGTTTTTTGTTACCGATGATGTCGATTTCGTCGGCATACGCCTGCTATTTTAGACTCTTGTAAAATATATTACCTGAGTTCTGCGCAGTGTGACCAGATGATGACACAAAATGAAGCTAAATTGACTTAAAAAAAAAGGTTGGAAAAAGTTAGAGGCAGTCAAAAATAAGCTAAAAAAAGACTCAACTTTTATGCTGAAGAATTTAGCAGCACTTCAACAAATTTAAGCGAACCATGCTCATTAAACTGATTTTTTAAATTTTTTCGCTCAAAACATCCCAGTAGGCCTTAAGATGCGTTTTCCTGAGATCTTAAAGCACTCTATACTCCTTTTTTGTATGGAAGTTCATTCCTTCTGATTCGTCTTCTCTTAGAAAATTCCACGAAATATTTAATGATGACGCAATTCCAATTTGACTATGCTCCAGACGAACCGCGACAAACTTCCTCCAAAAGCAAAAAACTTGTCTCGTCTGCTACCGAAAAGAAGAGCTATTGAAAGAGCTTCTAATAAAGCTTCCTAAGGTAAGATCTTACCTAAAAACCCCTACCTAAAAGTGTTCATTAAAAAGAGCTCCTCATTTTGCCAACTGGTTTTATGATAGAAATAACAGAGTATGTTTTTCTCTTAGAATTTACCATTGCAATTCAATTAATCTTTCATCTTGGCTACTGGAATTTCAAAAAATTACTCTCATCTTAACATTTCTATATTTATATTTTTTTCAGAGTACTAAAACGATGAAAATTACTAATGAAAAAGGTAGCATTAAAAAAATCCAGAAAAAAGCCACTAAGCTAGACATAAAATTCCGAGGCTAGAACAAAAATATGAGCGCTAAATCTAGCCTCAGAAAGGCTAACCTAGTCACACTGGTTCTACGGCTCTTATTATCTTCTACTTATCAGATTGAAGGAATCACACGAAAGGGAAATCTTAAACCTCATTTGGTATCAAGCGGCTGGGAGAGGTGATTCCCACTTCTGATGGGCACAGCTACTAATGAATTTAAGTGTATCGAAAATATTGGTTCATAGAGGAATCGATTTTTCTACTGACTGTTGGATCGTTATTATGATTCGTGATACATATATCATCCTACTTAGGCAACATTTTCGTAAACATTAGTGCCATGGTTTGATCCCTTCGACCTTTTTATTTAAATGTAGTAGAGAGGGACTTGGCATAAACCTGCAAAAGGCTTTTCTTCTACCATTAACGAAGAGATACATACGGTCGCTCTTGTTGAGAAAGAGGCTGAATGTTCACGGGGCTATAAATCTAGGAAT
This sequence comes from Rhagoletis cerasi, assembly GCA_029783565.1. NCBI lineage: Eukaryota > Metazoa > Arthropoda > Insecta > Diptera > Tephritidae > Rhagoletis > Rhagoletis cerasi. The sequence continues at coordinate 8,036 of JAPVRG010250119.1, forward strand.
TACGCTTAATAAGAGGTTTAGTTTGAACATCGATCTACATAAAACTCTTATATGAAGTTACCACGATTCGTCATTCGCTCTCCCATTCGTAATTGGCGCCCCCAATTACCCTTCGAATTACGTTATATGCAATACAAAATTTTGAGAGCGAATTACCTCATTTGTAGGTAATTCAGATCGAATTACCATGCGAATGACGCGAATCGGTACCTTCTCTAATTTTAATCGGAATTTTATCGAACTCAGCTGTCAGAGCAAAAGAGAATAGAAAAACTCACAACAAAGAAAAAGAGGAAATGATGGGAAAAATAAAAAACCAACAATGAACTGACAAATCGAATTAAGAATGTGCCCGTGTGAATGGGGTAATTCCTGATAGTAATTGGGAGAGCGAACAAAGTAATTCACGGTGCCGTGGGAAAATGGTATTAGCAAAGCCCTTCTAGCTATGTATGTAGCGGTGTATATGTTTTTATCCTACGTAGAATCTGAACTCTAAGTTAATGGAGTACCTACATTGCATGTTCGGCCAAAGGTTATCCTTGATCTCAGTAGCAGAATCAACAAGAATTCGACTCAAAAGCCGCTTTTAGGATGAACTCCGCTAGACATTTTTGTGCAAGCAGCAGCAGCCTCGAGAGAGTTGCATCTGCGAAAATCGGACGGTACTGTTCAGAAAAATCATCACATTGGTATTTTAGGAAAGAATTCAGAGTTAGAAATATGTGGGCTTTCTAACTCTATGCTAAAAGAAATCTGATTTGGCGGGAAATACCAAGACATACAGCCCTATTCTGCATTTCGAGTGAACTCCCGTCGTGAACGGAACTCTCGTCCCGAATACGAAAAAAATGCTATTCGCAATTCCGACGTTTTCGTAGTTAGTGCTGCCAACTACTTAAGCTAAGTTCGAAAAAGTGCTACCAACTCTTTTAATGAAATTCTGATGTTTTTTGTTTGCATCGCTAGCTATTGACAATCAGCATAATTCTAAAACGTTTATTAAATAAAGGAAGTTACACAAAACAGGTGTTTACGATTAGGGCGCAAAATGTTAAGGGATGCTTGTAATCTAGCAAGGATTTAGTTTTATTTGAAGACAGCTTCCGTTTGGTATAGCTCTTGTAATCCAACCAAACCTGAAAAATAAAATTGCATTTTCCATAAGTAACCAATGAAAGATGGTAATAGCAAAAATTACGGCAAGCATTTTGGCCACTTACTTTTTCCATGTTGTTGTATCCTTCACTGAAGGTCCAAGGCTTTTTAATTTAGCAGTAACCTCTTCCCAAAAGCTCTGAACGTGTTCCTTTATTGTATTAGAGAACCCTTGCGCAATATCTGGCCTTTCCGTCAGCATACTTACAAGTATCTCGTATTGACCGCGGTGTGCAGATTGTCGTTACCTTTTGAAAATAGCTTGAATTCATACACCATTACCATTCGCCATTGTTTTCTCTTTAAGCGATTTATTAAAGTATTTTTATTTACTTTATGCCTTCTCCCGACAAACTAAATCGTTCGTATAAATATGTCACGAAGAACTGTCAAAATTGTATGTCATTCGGAATCAGGAATACCAATCTCACGAATTCCGAAAATTTCGGGACACTTTCGTGATCACGTCGGAATTTATAATTGCATTTTTCTGTCGTTGCCACGTCGGGATACCCGACGGAATTCAGAATAACGCTGATAATCTCATAATGGTAGAAGTTTAGACAAACGTTTTGCTTTACCTTGATGTTATAACGCCATCTATTAGATATAAAAAACGATGTAACACTGTGCTAGGTGCCAGATCACTGCTTTATTGTGATCCGACAACCTGGCGAGAGAAGGATATTCAACAGTCCTTGCGGGACACAATCAGACTTTTAACTTATGAGTGAGCAAACTCAAAACGTAGTAAGTACTTGCGAGTAATAGGGGATCTACACAGATAAGACTCTTTGTTTATCCTTGAATTTTGGAGAACATACATCTTGTAGATATACATTTTATTATAGAGCTGAACTAATTAATTTGCTTACACCGTGCGACACTAAATTTTACTCATAAAAAATCCATATATTCGCGACACTAGGGGACACACATAATGAAACTACGTTTTTAGTTTTTCTCTCTGACGTCAGAATTTTTTTTAAAAGAGTTTAATTTTGATATATGATTTGATTTTGAGATATGATTAATTGAAAAAATTATTTTAAAAAATCAGTGCAATGTAAAATAACAATATGGGCGTTAAATAAAAGAGAAAATGCTGTTGAATTCAGGGACAGAAAATAAGAGTTATGTATCAAGATTTTTATTTTATATCATCGCATAATCGATATTTTTTAGTTATATTTTTTTATGAAGAATAATCGTTAAATTTGGATTTCTATTTTTTCGGTCAAATTTAATTGTTATTTTTTGATTTTTAATTTTGCGATCAAGAATAATCGTAAAATTTGGATTTTTATTTTTTCGGTCAATCGTTATCTTTTATGATCTAAATAATGAAATCTGAAAATAACGGTTATAATAGATCGAAAAAATAAAAATCAAAAATTACTATTATCTTTCGATCGAAAAAGTAAGAATTATAAAATAACGATTAAATTTAATCGAAAAAATATGAATCCAAATTTAACAATTATTCATGATCAAAAAAATAAGAATAACAAAATAACGATTAAATTGGATCAAAAAAAGAAGTCATAAAATAAGGATTAAATTTGATCGGAAAAATAGAAAACAAATTTTAACCGTTAAATTATGATTTTTATTGTAAAGATCATAACCGTTGCAGTCCCTGGTTGAATTGGAAAAGATTAAATTTTTCGTGCACAAGGGCGAATATGGATTGAAAATGTCCTCTTAAATTTTTATCCTTGAACATCTTCGAAAATTTCCAATATTTATTTTTGGAAAAATTATAATAATAATGGCATTTTTTTTAATGCTCAACTCGGTTAAAATTTCCTTTTAACTATTTAAGCAACCATTTTGGCATTTGCTATGAAGCATGTTATAAATTGGATGCTGTCTGAACTCACATAAATAACCGCTTTGTATGTATTTCGTTACTTTACAGAGTATTCTTTTTCGTAGCTCGGTTCCAAAAAATGCACCTATTATAATTATTATCATGACCTATTGATTAACTAGCTAACTAAGAAATTATAAATTTTATATTTACTGCCTTGCGTCAAAAAGATTGCTCGTGCCAAGTACTGAAAGCACAAAGTTTATTACAAAATTCCGTAACGAGCGCTCCGATCTTTTCGAAGCCAACTTTGCCACCACCTCTTGGCCGGGTGGAGGCACTTGAGCCTTGTATCTATTACTGCGTAGAGAATTGTTCCGTCCGTATCTCAAGTACACGCTGGACGTCTATTACCAGATTTCTATCTGCATCTCTGCAGGGCACTTTGCAGACCGCATTACTGCCAACAGCATCTCAAGCTCTTCGCATTAACGTCTTTCGGCCTCTTATTTCTTCCTTTGAATAGAGGTGGCTCTTCCCTCCTCTTCTACCGATATCACTCCACAGTCGCTCGCGGAGCTATTGGTTGTTTGATAATGATTGCATGTAATATCATTATACCTATGTATGTATACACGTATAATCGAGTTTTTTGCCACATCATCCGTACGTCATTTTCTTCCCTTTATGTACTGTGTGTCCTATGTACCGTTATGCTGTCATTTCCCTAATTTGTATGCAAAGACACCGCCGCCAGAATCCATATCCTAATCATAAAAAGAGCCTAACTAATTTTTACCGATATATGTATGTATATGTATGTATAACAGGATAAAATACTCAAGTCATTGGCGGCATGTAAATTGATTTCACGAGTGAACAAATATCAAGTATTACTGCAATGAAAACAGAAGCCGAAAGGACAACATGACGCACTTGGCGGCATCGGATGCATAAGATTCATGATGTAAGCAAACATATCTACTCTATGTAAGCATGTATGTATGTGCATAGTATATGCACATACGGTTATTTATTTTGCCGACAACCGGTCAAGGATTGTGTTTTTGAATCATATACAAATGACTAAATGTATGTACATACATATGTATAAGCATTCTGTGATATGTACAAGTAACGGCATTCCAAAACGTCAAAATACAAAGCATCAGACTCTTTTATTTCTAAGCCGCGGTATGTGCGCAACCACGGTTAGATGCTACTTTTTAACAGGTTGCGCAAGTTAGTGCCGTTTTCTCAAGTAACCTCTAACTTTAAAGCTTACTTTATATTTAAAGGTTACATTAGAATTTATGATTGTGTCTAAAGTAAAGCATTTTATTATCGGTTTTAAATTGGTTTACAACCAAGAAACATACATACGTCAAAAAACGATAATAGAAATGCTTTACTTTAGACATAGCTAAATATTTTAAAGCAACCTTTAAATATAAAGTGAGC
>JAPVRG010250128.1:13958-25409 GCA_029783565.1 Rhagoletis cerasi
CCTGGGTTCAAGCCCTGGTCAACGTCGCAAAAAAGTTTAGAGAAAAGGTTTTTTCTTAACAGCGGTCACCCCTCGGCAGGCAATGGCAAACCTCCGAGGGTACTTCTGCCATGAAAAAGCTTCTCACAAAAATACAATCGCCGTTCGGAGTCGGCATAAAACTGTAGGTCCCTCCCCTTTGTGTGACAACATCAAGGCGCACGCCACAAATCGGAGGAGAAGCTCGGCCAAACACTAACATATGTGTAAGCGCCAAATTATTATTATTATTAGACAAAAAACACAGGGTGAAAAGTCATCGTGTAAATAGCGTCTAACATATTTCATGATTTTGTAGTGAAAAAATTTTGTAAACATTGTGTGAACAAATTTTTCATAAAAGTCAAAAGAAGGACACAAGAACATTTCGACGAAAACTTGAAGAAAAAGTCGGATTGGAAATGGCTGAGATGGAAAAAGTCAAATCAGATAACCTATATTTACTTAGGTAAAAATTTTAGTTTATATTCTTTGGAGAAAAAACAATTTTTAGCGGCACATCTCATGAATGATCCTGAATTGCGCAAATAAACTTTTTAGGTATAGAGAACTGATTTTTTTAGTGTCAAGCTGTAAGAAAAAATTTCAAAAACCGTATCATCTGCTTTACTCATCACTTAGGAAGAATCAATTTTTAAGTTGCACATTTAAATTGCAAAATTAGGGCCAAACAGAATGGCTCTTAACAATGATAAACACAGGGCTGATATGCTATTTGTGAGACGAATCAAATAATGGTTCGACTTACATAGCTCGCGGCAGCATAAGCACTGAACCATAACAGAGATCGCGTAGGTATGCAACTTAACACTGCGGTTGGTTGGTCAAGGGTGAGGGTACCATCACTAAAGCTACATATGTATGTAAGTATTCAGCAACACTCTTTTCTTTGTGCATCACTAGAAGGGCATGAATTCATTATCGCATACATATGCAAATTAGTAAGTGGGTTGGTTGGAGTATCAATTGCCACGTATGTATCTTTTACACCGCTATGCGCACCTTGGCACTCGCTAGCCTATTAATGATACCAAAAATTTTAAACGTTCAAATTACTAAAAATTCCCAGAAAAATGCTAAAAAACATCGTATTTGACATACTGCAGAGCAAACTATAAACAATCTTGGAATTGCAGATCATCATTAACATCATCAGCGGTAATCTTCTTGCTGTTCAACCAAATAATTACTAGCTCACCATTACAGCTGTACAGCTGCATAACAAATGGCATTTGTAGTGGTAAAGTTGCTTGCTAGTGCATACTACTTTTTTTAAGTGGCTATTAATTTTTGGCTTGCAACAATTTTTTATGTAGTTTTTTTGTTATGTTTATATTGTACAACTACACACTCGCCTGGCAACATGCTGAGCAACGAGAGCAAAAAATTTTGAATTGTAATTGAAATTGATTAGTACTCGTATTTGGATGCTGGGTTGTTTGATGGTATTCGATGAGCTATGTATAATTGGAACATTTACATACATCTAAACAAATATATGTATGTATCTGTATGCGAACGCTGGTATGCATATCAAGTTCAGTTAGCGATTTTCCGCTACTCAATTTTTCATTTTAAAAATCAGTTTCCTCTTCAAAGAGCCACCAAGCTTTGGAAGCCGGTAAAATTCGACGTACATACAAACAAACAGACATCCATATAAGACATAAGTATACATATACTCATAAGCTTATGGCATTTTGCAAAGGTATTTTGTAATTATTATTATTTTACCACTATTTTGATTTCGAGTTTGTGAATAGATTTTGACTATTCATTTTTGGTGCAAAGCTATTCACAAATGTTGTTTGCACTCATACATACATACTTAGCTTCTGTACTCTTTCGATGGTACATAAGTATGCAGATATGTATGTGCTTAGGTACTTTGGTAATTGTGAGTCTTGCAATTAAAATCTTTGTGTATAAATGCGAATACGTTGACAGGTGTTGATTCAAAAACAATTTGAATTTTAAAGCATCCACAACGTGTTAAACGTTAGTAACATTAGTTCGCCAATCAATACGCACAAAAAGAAAATGTCGAAAATTGTAAGTGTGCCATGCTAAAGGAAAAGGATAATACATGCAATCATTTTATAAATAAGTATTAAAAGTGTTTTTAAGATAATATAATATAGCCAATAAGTTGAAAAATTTGACTTTAAGTAAAAATATAAACTACTATGTATCAACTATAAAGTGAATGACACATGCTAAAGGCATAAAGGTTCAACGCGGGTTTTTACAGACTTGAAAACTTCCAAAGTGCGGTTAGAACTAATAGAAAGTGGAAAAAACATAGATCTATCCTTGAAATAAAATCTCGAAAAAAGTGGGGAAACAGACTTATACACATTATATCGTCGGCTGAGTGGAAGATCACCCTATCTCGGCTACCGGTTCGAAAATGGCCTATCTCAATATAAATTCCATATATTTTCAGCTGAGATAGGGCGTTTTCGAACCGGGTACCGAGATAGGATGATCTTCCTTTCAGTCGTCGATATGTATTCGTGAGTGTGCGTCATTGGCATCTAAAAGACATGGTACACTAGGCTAATTATTCAGGCGAAATCATACGAAGATTACTAACATAAGACTCTAGTTATCGACAAGTCCAAGTGGTTTGAAGATACCAACGAATCATGACAGCAGATAAGATTAGAGGTTTCAGAGGCAGCGTATCAAAATGGCGCTTAAGGCGCTAATTGGGTCCCAGGCTAATGTATAGGCAACGCTGCTACTAACAAATCAATCTTTTAAAGTTAAAAGATGCAAAATAATTTACCCCAAAAACTATCACTCCACTCGTTTTTCAAACTTCAAGAAAATTTTAAAAAGGTACACATACCTGATTTTTATACATATCTTGGAGGCATTTTTCAAACAATAAACCATATAAAGAGTTAAGTTAGGTACAGGCCATATCTGAAATGCTAACAATACAAAACGTAGAATGATTTAAAATAAGCCTCACTAGTAGACAATATCCACATTAAAGATATCTTCTGAAATGTAATTGAGAACCAAGACCTTCAAACTTTGGACTCACGACAGTCGCGCTACTTGTGTTTAACAGTTCCCTCTGAACAATTCTGTAAATATCAACAGTCGAGCCTTTCAAGTATAAGGATCGTCTTTACAGTGAAGAGCTAACTCACATTCGGCAGTTAACTTTAAAATTTTGTGCTGAAAACCTATAGTGAGCTACCGAACATAAGTTAATTTCCACTGTTAGAATGGCCCTTAAAGCTGGATTAAGCTTTGCAGTCGCTGAGCTAACTGACTCAGGTCAAGCAAGAAAAGGAAGTCAAATAGTACGAAAAACTAGAGATATGATATTTATTTTTATATGCCGATCTCACTACAAACAATTAAACGGGAGCATAATGACCCGTACACAATACGGCAGGTAGGAAAGGGCTGGACTAAATCGCAAGGCTGCAGGGATTCAAAATCATGTGTGGAACTTACGACAGCAAATTTACCAAGTTTTTTTTTGTCTATTAGAAGGGGAGACACTAGACTTCTAGTTTGGGTATCGCATGCCTTCAAGTTGGGCCTTAATTAAGATAGAATATGCAACAGATGCAGTGCGAATGAGAAGACTGCTGAGTACATCTTCTATCCTACCCATCCGGCAGGCACTCTTCAAGACTAGGAATATTTTCCCACGAATATTGCAGAAGCTGCAGAGATGAGGAAGAAGAAGAAACCATGGAGCACTTCTTCTGTAGTTGTCCAGCTTTGGCTAGGAGGAGAGCAGGCTTTTTAGGTAGGCCTTTCTTTAACTCTCTTACGGAATTATTATGCGTAGGAATAAAACCAATCCTGCGCTTTATAAGAGCTTCAAACTGGTTCTCCGAAGAATAGTTACCGAGGTTCCCGTGTTCTGCAGTGGTACCACAATGGACCTTCAAAAGATCTAAGTGAGTTGGTCATTTGAACCGACTGCCACATCAACCTAACCTAACCTACCGATCCGGAGGCCGCCGCAAAAAGAGGGCACAACAATTGTGCCAGTTTGCCAAGAAAACTGATATATTTTTCAACGTTGTGCCTGGTTCAAAAGATTAGCTAAGATATCCGGTCGCAGTTCTTTATGGTAACGTTATGGACCTTATGGTTTAGGCGAAGCCTCACCTTTAATCTCAGCTCAGAAACTATCTCAAGGAATGTGATGGAGATTTTTTTCTTATAAATAAAAGAATACGATACTACCCTATTATTTTAGTTTCGAAAATAAATTTTATTTTGGTAGTCTTTTAGTAAATTTAAAGCTAAAAGAATATCGATCTTTTAGAAACTGAACATATTTTTTTGGTCATTTTATTTTCATATGAAAAAAAGATCAATTAACCTTGACATTTTGCTAAGTTTTTTGTGTGCGACGTTAAGCCTCAGCGCATAAAAATGTCACAAAATCAATATGGTCTGGAACTAATTTGATCCTGATAGCGATTTTCGAGCGAATCATTGCACTCTGTTCAATAGTTTCTCGAAGAAATACTATGAGTTGTAAGGGGTTCATTCGGGCAGGGACAAAAACGGTCCCGTGAAAACGTTACAGAAATTCCAGAGTGCCCGTTCCAGTATTTAATTTCATTATATTCAAGAAAGAGTCATAGTAGTGGCAAATCACTTTTTAAATAACTGCAGATTGTATTACAAATATGGATGGTTCATGGAATCATAAACTTGAGCACGGTTTGCTGATACCCGTTAAAGCTAAATAGCCTTAAGTTGCAATCAAACCTAAAAACTAAAACGATTTTTCAACTTTAGTTGTGAAAAAGTGGGATTTGCGGGTAAATATGAATGTACACAAAACCATTCAAAAAGTTCTCTTCGTCTTTGGGGCAATCAATATTTAAAATTATTCTGCTTGAGTTTTTTTTAATTGTTAACGAGTAATCTAAAAAAATTGGTTAAAAAATCGATTGCAAGATTTGATTACAGACAAGTGGAACTTAATAAAATCTTTTAAAAATTATATCAATTTTGAAAATATTTTCTTTGTGAAGTTATGCAGATGTTGGCATTCTAAGACATGTTGCAAAAATGTTTAACAAACTGTTCGTTGAAGGTTCGCAAAAGTCGCTATACTCGTAGAATGAACCGATTGCTAGAGTTATTCGCCTTTGTAACAAACACTCTGCGCTAATTAATTTCAGCGAAAGCCTTTGTTGTTTTAAGTTAAGTTTATTCAAACTGTTCAATTGATCTAAATTTAATCATAGTCTGTAAGAAATCCTGTTTCAAAGACTGAAATAAATGAATAAATAAATATTATATCGAGGGTGTATATGAAATACAGAGTATACCAATCAGTAATCATTACAAAAGGTAGTTTTTTGTGGGACTTAACTGTCTTCACGTTTGTTGATTTTAACTTTGAAATTCAATAGTAAATTCTTTTAACAAGCGATATACCAGGTCAGTATTACCATCATCGATAACAGTTAAGACTTAGCTGGATTTTTATATCAGAATCTCATTTTTGTGAACATTATAGATACCCTCTGTATTGAATATAAGCCGTCCAAATGTAATTTCAAAAGATTCACGTGAACTGTGAACACCAAAAAAAGGTAGTTCTTGAAAATTAAGCTGAAATTCACTTTTTTGAAAAGAAAAAGTTAAATGCGAAAAGTATGCTTCATGCTTAGCGTGACTACTCCTGCAGTTGAACTAAAAGTTCTTCAGCTTGAATCATTTTCTGAAAAAATCTCGAAAACGCTTCTTTGAAAAAAGAATGGATTTTGTTTTCATGTTCAGCGACCCAAAATTACCTCAGAAAACATTTTTTCCTTAGGTTAACGCAATTACGTAAAAATTTGTCGACTAGTGTAATTTGTAGTTTGCAATGTTACTAAAAACATTCACAGCTAGGAGCTAATAAAATAAATAGCCAGGAAACTGCTAAAAACATGTGGGCTCAACTGATTTAGAGCTATAAAGAAATTTGAAAAAATATTCTAATTTTCTGCTACTTAATTCAGATTTTGCTTACAGGAAGTGTACAGTAATAGTGACCGACGACCTCTCTAAATTATTGTCACTATATTTTTTTGCAATCGCTTATTAGATTCGCAAATAATCTACTTAATTAAGAATTTTCGCTCATATATATGCATATGTACATATGTCTTTCTTATCTCACACACCTTTCCATTACAGTTCGCGTTCGCGTTCGCCGTCGCGGCTCTCTGTGCCTTCTCCATCTGCTTAAGTAATGCCTCACCTGCTGTCAGCGAATTATATGGCGCACCACACCGCGTTGGTGGGGGTGGTGGTGGCGCTGGCGCTAGTAGTAGTGCCGATGCTCATGCCGAAATACGCAGCCTTACCAATGACTTGAAAGAAGATGGCAGCTACAATTATCAGTTCGAAACCAGCAACGGCATTGCCGCACAAGAATCTGGTGTAGGCGGTTACTACGCCACTGGCTCATCTCAGTACTATTCACCAGAGGGTCAATTAATTCAACTCACTTATACTGCCGATGAGAATGGCTTCCAACCACAAGGTGCTCATTTGCCCACACCACCACCAATACCAGAGGCTATCCTCAAGGCATTGGAGTACATTCGTACCCATCCACAACAGGAGGAGCAGCAACAGTATGGCTCACAGCATGGACGTGGCAGTGTAGCGGCTCCACAACAACAATATGGTGCACCCTATCGCAAACATTAAGAGCAGAAATGCAAATATTAATACGCTCACGCTTAAAAGCATAGGATTTTTTACTTGTACTTAATTATAATATTAATTTCTGATTTTTAACGTAATTACTTATTGTAAAGATGGCGCAATTTAACGAGAGTTTTACTTATTCATTTGACAGTACAAAAGCTGGAAGCAATGTCATTAAAATGTGATAGAATGGCTTGTTGTAGATTTGTGATTATTTCTGGTTGGTTAAACTCTCATGAACAGAACGTAGAAAGAAAGTTAGTAAGTAACTCAATATTGTGTAGTTATTGTAAATAAATTTTTGTATTGAATAATTTGGGTTTATGTCTATTTCATTATACAAATATTATATTATTATTAGTATTTACCATCGCACAAAGGAAACAAATTTTTTTTTTGGTTAAAATATCGATCGTCTTAATCGGCTGTATGGCTCTCAGTTAGGTGCAGCTTCGTCTTAATCTTTAATATTTCGAATAAATAACCAACCGTTGAGTGAAATCATAATGTTGTAAGTAAAATTTCTTCGCTTGGAAATCGACCAGGGTGACGCTTATATGAACGCTGCTAAAAGCTTTCACATCTTTCCCAAGAATTTGAGACCAATCAATCGCTCAATCATATTAGAAATCGCCTGTCAGGAGCTTAATATGAACTGAAAAAGAGTTTAGTTACGTCAACTAAATACATAGGTATTTCTCTCATCACAAGATTTGGAAACTACAACCAAATTAAATGTTTGGAAGGAATATATTTAGTTAACCAAACGAAACTCTTTTCTCAGTATACATATATATATCAAGGTCGTGAAGTCGGAACATCGAAGGGACTTTCAACAGTCAGAAACGACCTAGTTAAGTTCATGTACCGCATACTCTGCGGCAGAACTGTCACCGCGAGGACAGTGCCTTCATCCAGCATAGGGTAAACACTATGCTGATTGACTCGGAAATCTTAATTTTTCGAATACCGAGTAAACCGGTTTATTACCACTGCAGAAAATTACAAAAAAAAGGAAAAACGAACGAAATTTTTTAACTGTTTTACAAGCTTACTAAAATCTGCCCAAATCAGTGAATCGACCACATGTAGGGAGAGGTATGTTAGATGAGCTGATGTGAGTGGGCATGAGAAGAGGTGGTTAGCCTCGTCGGGGCATCTTATTCAAAACAGACACAGTAGTTTGACCTTATACAATACCCAGAATGGAGCTGTGTCGAAATATCGCGCGTCTCACGAAGCGACGCGAGCTCTCCGTCTGAGATAGGTGGTTGTTGGTCTACGATGATTGAATTCAAGGGGCGAGAGTTGACGAAGGTGTTCATTGATTCTCGATGAATGTACTTCAAGGTCTGTCTATAATAGGCTATGTGATATATTCATAGTCAAATTAAAGTCGACATTAAAGTAAGTTGCAGCTTTTTGACATAATTTTCAAAGGAGTATCTGTCAAAAAAGCTGCAACTAATTTTAAAGTCGACTTTATTTCAACCATTAATGTGCCCCTATATTTGCAGAGTCATTCTGGTTCAGTGGATAGCGTAGTCTCATTCACAAGGCATTACAAGGCTCTACATACTCTAGTTTTTACCGACAAAGGACTTTTTCACTAATTTTTTCTCTTTTACTTTTAATCCAAAATACTTCGAATTTATTTTGCCTTATTGATTTCTAAATTAAAGATATACCTATTTTTAACAGTTACATTATAATTTTGGTAATGATTTGTTAATAACAGTAAGTATTACTGTATAGAAAATATGTAAAATAAAACCGGTTTATCTGGTTTTTTCTTAATTTGAAAATAAGCAACCGGTTTTTTTTTCAAATTGCCATTTTTTCGAATAACTCGAAAACCGGGTTTCGAAAAAAAGGCGAATAATCGGACACGCTAGTAAACATCCCTTCTTTGGATTGTGGTCATAAACGACCCTCTAGAGATTCTTGTTAGTAGAGCCTGCCGCACAGAGAAAAATATGACCTATAGAAACAAGAATATTGTCTCTATGAAAAGTATATAGCCTAGGGGTAAAACAGACGAAAAAACTAAGAAAATTCTATAGAGATTCTTTATTGAATATTCATATTAATTTTATTAATACGAATATCTTATTTATACGAATTTATTTTGAAAATCACGTAGAGAAAATATTATTTATTGCATCACTTAAAAAGAAACAGTTATTCATTTTATGAAATGTCTTCTTGAATTCATTTAAAAGAACTTCTTAATCTTTTTAAATTCCTTATGACCAGTAATTCATCTCATCAAATAGATTAGTGTCGGTATGACGACCTCCATAGCCGAATAGGTAGAGCTGCAAACTGCCCTTCAGTAGGTCCCGGGTTCGAGGACTGGTCATCGCAGACCTGTTTTTGTTTATAATTTTTTTTTTTAGGTTTTTATTAGATAGTTATAAGTTTATTTCCATTAAAAAGATTTTCCCTCTGGAAACAAGAGGAATATCTTCTCAATAAAAAAATATAGAGATACATATCTTATTAGTTTTGTTCTATATTACTGGGTACTCTTTTCTCTGTGCGGCGATTGTCTATGCGGCAGACATTGCATTATTACTGAGGGATGATTGTCTGGATACCCTGCCTGATTTGATACTTGAACTTGGTAATTAAGTGGTCTAACAATAGTGGACTCGCTGTAAAACTTCAAACTTTACTGCTGCTAGAGATGGTACCTCTCTCCTCCGGTTATTCCCTGATTAAGTTAAGCCCATAATGTTTTATGAAGCCCTGGTCTGGTGAAATACACTAGAGACAACTAAATTAATCAGAAAGATGGAGCGAGTGCAGCGGGCCACCCTTCTTGGAATCAGTTGGACACTTGGGAGAATTTTCACTCTGGCACTTACGCCATGCTTAAAAAAGCGTCGGCCGACATCGCTGAGCTGATTCAAGATTTGGATACTCCAGTATTTTTAGAGACATTGACTTTATCACTGATAACACGAATCACTACGTAGCTGGACTGACTCCAATGAGTCCTTTATCCACTCACATTCATCCTAGGGATGAGTATACGCGAGGCAGAAGTTTGAAGGGGCAGCGGTGAGTTTCTGTATGGATGGTTCGAAGGGAAGGGTCGAAGTAGGGGCCCTTGGCAGGCAACTCTCTATAAAACTCCGGCTTAGGATTCCAAGTCACTGTAGTGTTTTCAAGGCCTCCACACTTGCCTTCAAGCTTCCCCGCTAGTGCGAGACTACGATCTACATACAAACCATCGATCGGAGGAGCTCTTCGGGACTGATATCTGCGGGCTGCGAATCGAACCTGAGCCCTATCGAGTAGTATACGCCTATTATCACTATTACGCCGGCTTAAGAATGTGGGTGTACATTAAGAAATAATGTGTAAATTGGTTTCAAACGCAATTATTGCATTCAGAGTCCTTTAGAAAATTTTAATGAGCAATTTTTTCGTAAAGCATTTTAACTCTTTCCAATACAGGTGTTTTCGTCTGTCATTCAGAGGAGTTGATTGGGTTAAAAGGGAACTTTAGCTTCACAACCTCCCCTTGTACATAGCAGATATGTATCTTCTGTTGAACAGGAAACTGGTTAATTATTACAAAAGATTTTTAGTTTTAGTCTGACTGTATTTCACGAAAGTGAAAGATTTATGGGGCGTAGACAAGATTTTGGTTAGGTCTAAAAAGATAAAACAAGAAGAATTCTGAAAGTCCCTAAAAATTCCAAAAAGTATCCGAAAAATACCGAAAAATTCCAACAAATAAAACAAAAGGAAACAGAAAAAAACCTGAACAGTCCCCGTCAGAATGTTGAAAGGGTTCGAAGAAACGGGAAAAATAAATGCCAAAGAAAAGTAAAGCTTGGTATGTTTTCTGCTGTAAATTTCGTTACTTAGATTCGGCCAAAGCCCATAATTCGTACATAGATTTCCCTGGGTTCATGGTAAATTCGTATTGAAAATGGACAAAATTGGACTATAACCACGCCTCGATTTAAGTTCTCACTTTCTTCATTAAAAGTGTAATTTTCAGTGGAATTGTTAAAAAAAAACGGCTAGCCTGTGATTGCAACGCAGAGGTCATTTCGCACACGCTTCGGTTTAAATCCAACGATTTTTCATGGGGGTAACTCAAGACAGTTGCTTTAAAACTTTAAGAAACGCCTCCGAATGTGCATCGCCCGTGAAGGCAAATATGAAGACGACTATTATTTGTAAAACCTAACAGGAAAAATCTATTACATGGACTTTGAATAAATAAGAAGTTGTTCCAATATTATTGCACCGTTCTTGTTTTTGATTCTACTCGTAAATGTGGGACTCTATTGTGACGCACCCAGTATTCAACGAGAAAAAATATTGTAGAATATTTTAATCCTTTGATGCCTTATGGGACGGGCCTTTCTGACCTTGGGAAAAGAAGATTTTTGAAGTCAATTAAAAATGACAATTGCAGAGTAAATAAAAAAAAATTACTACTGGTCGCTAAAACTCGCGCGGTTAGAAGAAGAAGCGCGAATCGTATCATTTGGAGTTAGTTTGGTTGACGCCATAAATAGTGTTCGACTTTGCTGCTCGGAAATATGTAAAAAAAGTCACCAAACCCCACTTCTAAATGGACTCAGGAATCCTACGTGTGCACATATTTTCGTATGTACATTAGGGTGGTCAAGAAATGCACAGGAAAGTCAAAATTTTGAAATTTTCTTGCTGGGGGGGGGGGGG